>CAEFZX010010819.1:0-124948 GCA_903066825.1 Alfaro cultratus
CATTCAGCATCTATGCACCACAAATTTGGAACAAACTTCCAGAAAACTGTAAAACAGCTGAAACACTGACTTCCTTTAAATCTCGACTAAAAATCCACCTGTTCAGAATTGTATTTCAAATGTAATCAATTACAAATTTAATGATGGAACTTGACTTCATGTCATGTTGTGATTGTTGATTCTATGTTGCATGGCTTTGTGTTTATGATGTAAAGCACTTTGAAATGCCTTGCTGCTGGAATGCGCTATACAAATAAAATTTGATTGATTGATAAAAACAACTATCAACTCACCTGAAAACAGCACAAGCACTCCCAATTCAGTGCTCACGTTAGTACCTCAGACACTGAAAATGGCGACCTTGAAACAACCATAAATCGTTGACCCGGAAGTAGGGAAAGTGGAGCCTCCTGAACAACTTTGGAGGCACAACCACTTAACGCTGCGAATTTGACGCACATTCCAGTTTTTAATTAAAACTAAGGATTCTGCTTGCTTCAAAGTAATGCGCCATGACAAAGTTCAGCAGCTGACAATAGCTACCACATTTTTAAAAATATATAGAGAGATATTCGCGGGGTTAATGGGGTAGCATTTCTTAAAATAAAAAATAAGTTGTTTTTTATTTCTTAAAATAAATAAAAAAAATTGTTTTAATTTCTTCAAATAAAAATAAATTGTTTTTTATTTCTTAAAAAAAAAAAAATAGTGTGCGCGTTTTCACAAACAGTAATGACGTGAGACCTAGCAGGCCTAGCAAAGGCTATGTTCAGCGCTAGCTTGTGCTAACTGACAAAACATGCACTTGCCGAATAATACAAAACACAGAAGACATATTTTCGTACTTACACCGCCATAACTTGTAGGTTTGTGACGAACAGTAGGACCAGAACCTTCCTTCAGTCGCAGTCTGAATCCCGTCGTGAACTGTTGGTCGTTTTCAAAGGAATCCTTCCTAAATTTATTTCCACAAATTGCAGCTTTCTTCGCTAATATCACCGGGACATTGTAAGCAAAGAGTAAAATGAAGCCATGAAGCTCTGACTGAGGAAAAAAAAAAAAAGATTCATGGACACAAGTTATGTAAATAATTTTTTCCTTTTGCTGCGGCAGCCATATTGCGCAGCGGTAAAAATCCCCAAGTACACCTCGTTTAGCTTAATGAAGTGGGCGGAGCTCCAGGGATTGCCAGATGAGGGGCTGGGCTTGGGGTTGCTAGGTAACAAAATGGCGGTGGAACAATTTGGAGGTTTTGGATAGAGGTCGTTATGCAGACACCCGCAAATCATTTACTTACATTTAAGTAAAAAAATAAATAAATAAAAATCCTGATGGTGGGTTTTTCTTTTCTTTTCTATTTATTTTTTTTTTGGGGGGTGGTGGTCTTGGACTGTTTCTAGAAGCAGTAGATACCCATATGGAAGTGCAGAAACACGCTGCATGCTGTGGAAATGCTTTTTACTAAAAACAGGAACAGGAAAGATGGATGGAGCTAAATATAGGGAGATCCTGAAATAAAACTTGTTAGAGCATTCACACCAATCTGTTTGGTCCGATTTAATCAAACTCCAGTCCTCAAGGGGCCGGTGTCCTGCAACTTTTAGATGTGCCTCTGCTGCACCACCTGAATAGAATAATTAGGTCATTAGCAAGGCTCTGGAGATCTGATCTACACAAGGAGGAGGTAATTAAGCCAACAAGCCCTTTTACCTCCCGAGTTTCTTTCCCGGTCCTTTGTGATCCCGTCCGTCAGAAAACATACAAAATTATTCATGTGGTGACACCGACCTCCAGTGGACAAGAAGAAGAATTACAGTCACCGGAAATCAAAATTGCAACTCTAAGTCACTTTAAAGCTCAACGTTATAAACGGTAAATGTCTAAATAAGAGTGAAATAATCATTCTCTGGAGTAAAGAGTAAAACATTTCTTTATTTTAAGACTTCGCATGACAGCCATGACAAAAAAAAACAAAGGAATAGCATTATTTGGTTTTCTTTTATACAAACAATTAGCTTAACAACATGATAAACACTGTACAACCAGAAATGCATGCATAGCTGCTAACGTGAACAATATCTGAAATCTTTTTAAAAATTGTGGGCCAGTGCACAATTCATTAGTAAGTATACACACAGAGGAGTTTACAGATTACTAATGAATTATAATTTCAGTGATCTTATAAAAACCTATATAAAAAAAAGCAAATCCACTGATAAAATAACTTTAACATGTTAATAACAATGCCCACATTAAGAACACTCCTTGAGAACAGGTTTTATTTCCAACTTAACATGGAAGACAAACTGGACTACATATAAATATTAAACATTAAATTATGTACAACGTTTTTGTCCTAATGGATTAAGTTCACAACTTAAGTCTTTTAGACCATTTCTCCATCTTCATCAAGAGGCCAAGGCTTTCTCCAAGACATTCGCGTCAACCAAAGGAAGAGAAGCGACTTCAAAAAATACCCTGGGGGAAACAAATTAGTTGTTCTATATTATTCACCCCACCAGCTCAGAACAGCAATATCTCTAATTGTATTTTTCTTTGCAGACTTACTTATGAGAGTATTTGTTCCGGATGGTTTTCAGGTTATCGTCGGATGGAGCTTGAAGCATAGAGTGGAGCTTTCTGACCACAGGCTTCAAGTCAGACACCTGATAGCCGGAGTGGAACTGCAGGATGGGACACTGCAGGAGCGACAACACGGAAGAAAAGTTACATCCAGCTTTGGGGTTTAACATTTCATGAGGTTTACAGTATATTGTAAAAGTACTTGGGCAAAAACTCTTACCACTTAACCAATATAAGCTTCTACCTTTGAAATATTAGATTTTAATACATTTCTATAAGATGTACTTGTCTCCTGCTTCGTCCCCCATTTTGTTGAACAAAAGTTTCACCATTCGGCCTGCAATGACTCTTGGGATAGGTTGGGCTGTCAATGATAGACTTGTTCTTCAAATCCGGAGAAAAGAAGAATGCGTTTGGACGAGCCTTCATTATTGGGGCAGTGTTTGTTGCATCACTGATGCAATTGTAGGGCTGGGAAATAACTCAATAGCAATATTAATACACAACAGACATGTATTAATATCAATAGGAATAGGAATGCTCAATAGTTTCACTGAAATCCAATCCAGAACGGCACATCATTCTGGGGGGATGTAGGCAGGCTGTCACAATAACAATTTTTGCTAGACAATAACTTATTGTGATAAACAACAATTGTTTTGAGACCATTATCAAGTAATATTGTCAAGTTGACCCTCTCAAAAGGTTAATAACATTAATTTTGTGAAGAACAATGATCATTGGAACTGGAAGATATTTTAAACCATCTAAAAATAACATTTTTTAAAAAACACTAAAACGGAAATAAAAGTCACATTACTGATCCCATAATCAGTAATGTGATGTGTGTTTGAAGGACAAACAAAACTGCTCTTCAAAAAAAACATTCATAACTAAACTGCTTAAAAATAAAAGTGGAGACAAAACTGTGTATCACAGCACCAGTTTTTCAGTATTTCAGACCTTTAAAACAAACAAACAAACAAAACGTAATTAATTGATGTTGACTGATATGAAAGGCAATATGTAATCGGCTTTCAAATGCAGACTTTGAAGAATGCGGCCCTGAGTTTGGACACATCCTATCTGGGAACTTCTGAATATATTCCATATCAAAGGAAATTACCGATCCTTATTGCTGATCTACACACACAAGATTCAGTTCGTGATTAAAAAAGCCCTTAAAGAAAAGAAAAAAGTACAGTTAAAATTTGGGCTAATTTCTGCTCTGAAATCCATCACCGATTCAAAAAAAGAAAGAGCAGCTGTGGTTTAGGTTTTTGTCTCAGGTGGAGGAAGCTTACCCATCCTCCCAGGTTTTTGGTGACCAGCGCCAGTAGCAGGCAGGCCGATGCCAGCCGGGAGCACCGCTCCACCACAAAGTCAATCTCCATCAGACTCATCTCACAGAAGAAGCGAGCCAGAGTCAACGTGTCCATGCCAACATTCACACACTGCAGGGAGAGAAAAAAGAAAAGTTAAGCCATGTTAGACCTGAAGTCTTCAATTGCTCTGCCGTACAACATTTACGAGTAAAGTCTACACACCCTGGCGTAGCGTCTGAGGAACCGATAAGGAATGGGAATGTTGATGTCGAACGACAGCGTTTTCAGGATGTTGGCTTCTATGCGGATGAGCTCGCGCCGTTCGTAAGCGTCGTCACAGATGTAGAGGAAATCCTCGACGGGGGGTGGGCAGCGCTCCTGAAACCAACGACGAAAAGACTCAAAGCGGTTCAAACTGAAATGTCACTTCAAACCAGCTGAAAAAAAAAAATAAATTCTCACCTCAAATTTGCAGGCGATCAGCAGGGCGGTAGAACCGACGAGCTGCAACAAGTCCCTGTGGATGGGGACTTTTGACAAGTAGTGGTCTGTCAACTTCACGGCCAAGTAGAGCGTCTCATGGAACAGCTCAAAGTTCTCCTACGTGAGAAAAAAAACACAATGAAGAGATCAGAAAGACAACCGCTGTTCAAGTTATCAAAGTGTTTTTCTTAGATCAGAAGACGATTTGATCTTTTCCGGCAAACACACTGGCCGAATGAATCACCTGGACTTCAACCAGCCAATCGATCAGGATCGCCCTCATGTCTGGGCTGAGGTAGGGCTGCTTGTCCATGTAGTTGGAAAGAACGAACTTTTCCTGAAAGTGAACAATGAGGATTATGGAGCTGAACTAACAACAAAAGACACAAATACTCAATGTTAAAGGTTTTCTAGAGTTCCCTCACCTCTCTCTTCTTAAGGTAGTCGAAGATATCCTTTGCATACTCAGGACACATGTAACTGTCTTCAGAGTTATCAGAGTCGATGTCAAACTCTTCTGGGATCTGTACAAGTCGAAGGAATGTGGAGTTAAAACACGAGGCTTACTTTGACCCAACTTTAGGCTACGTTCACATAGCAGGCAAAAACGACCCAAATCCTCCTTTTTCTCATCACACCACAATCCCACCAGTTAGCTCTGACTGCACATCCAAACAGATTGCTGTCGACGCTCCACAAGACCATTGCTAGTAGTTGTGCTTTTCCATTAGCTTCCTTCATCTTGTCATAATATCATCAGTTCCCATTACTGATTAAACTTTAAAAATGGATCCATAAACGACTCTGTCCATTATTACTTCCATAAAGTAAATAACGCTGCCATGTGACGTCAACGTTCTCGTGCTCACGCGTGCCGCTTTTCGGAGTCGAGCATCAAGACCTGCCGTGTGAACGTAGTTATGGAAATGTGCGCCTCTTCTTACGGGCTGCCTCTGGATGTGTGCCGGCACTTCCCGGGCAGCAGGGGACGAAACATCTACAGGTTCTTCTGCCGGAGACGGGTCATCCCTCTGCGGATCCTCGTTCTTCTTCTCCTCCTCCTCTACGTCGGACCTTTTTTTCTCAGCCGGCGATCCCTCAGAGCTCACGGATGACGACCTGCAGGAGGCGAGAGGCAGGGAGGTAAAGGCAACGAGCGAGTAGAACGACGACAGAAAATAAACCCAGAAGATCTTTTAAAAAGTACTTTTGTAGGTTTGTTTGATTCTTCGACAGCACCGAGGCAGAGTTGGTCTTCTTTTCAACTTTCTTCGCTGACTCCCTCTTCCTACCTGGAAAGCTGATCGTCACCTTGTGAGCCTGGAGACAGATTGGACGAGAATTTCAAGAAGTAATATTTAAAGTGCAAACACGTGATACAAATAAAATCAAGTCCTGAGGAGTTGTCAAAGTGTGAAAGAAGAACTTCATATTGATCAAGTCAACCTGACTTATTCACACAGAGTAGTGATAACTACAACTACCCTCAGTTACCATCAACTCCCCAACAGTAAGCTGTGATGGGGACATGTTTATTTTACATGCATATTAAAGTGAGTCAAAAAAATTTATTTATTGTTACATGTAGCACCTTTAATCTGAACAAATTAAAAGTGGTGTTTGCATATGAAGAGTAAAGCTTAAAATGTTTGTAAGAGGCACTGCGAACATCATCTCTGGGCGGCGCCAAGTTGAAAATGAGACTTTTTAACTGGGACGGGTTATGACGTCAAACCCAGCTCTGAGTTCCGAGGTAACTAGAACGCAGCATTTATTAAAGAACAGCGCTGGACCCCAAATAATAATAAGAAAAAAAAAGTACCTTGGTGTGAAAGACTACATTGCAGTCAGTGCATCACAAAAGAGGAAAGTTGCACCAAATGATGGCAACCTTTGCACGTATGTGACATAATACTAGGATTCTGTTTTGGCACAAAAATTTTAATGATTTTTCTAAAACAATATAAATAAATAGAAGCAGCAATTATCTCCTCTTCCAGGTAACACGTTGCGCCTAGTTTTACTGCTGCTTTTCAGGCCGAGTTGGCAAGTTGCTATATTTCTCTAAGGACAGACACGCAGAACTCACGTTGGTGATGTCGATGAAGGCGGTCCTCTTCTTGGGAGCTCCGTGAGGAGGAGACGAGGACCTCTTCACCTGGGTGGCCTCTTCCTGAAGCACAAGCACCACAACAAATCAAGCAAATCCCCGTGCACGTGTCGCATCGTTGCAATACGTGCAAGATCACGCTGCTGAGTTGCATGCTTTGCATGCTTTGTTGGCGGTTTCTGTCGCCCGTTCCCCCCTCACCTGGTTCTCCGAGGCTGCTGCGTTCCCCTTGGATGCCTTGGTCCCCGCGGCCTCTTTGGATTTCTTCCCTCTTGTGAAAGGCATGGCAGCTTGGTTCACCTTTACCCCGCGAAAACAACCGTCCAGTCGCCGCTGCTGTTTGGGTTGCACACAAGGAAAGGCAGAAAAATGGCGCACTTACACCAAAAACAATGCAAAACAAAAAAAACTCCTCACGGCTTTAGCACAGGGGCTAATTTAAACTCGCTCGAATGAAAGGGAGTCTCCGTGAAGGGCGGGGTTTCCTCGAAGCGGCTCTGGGCTCGAAGACCCCGAAATGCAGCCTTACCTTATTGTGCTTCGCTCTGTTAAATCCAGTTTAGACAGTACAGAGTGGCCTTTTCCGGAATATTTATTCCAATTTAGCAGCGTTGCTTCACGGTCTGCAGTGTTTTCAGCTGAGGATCTGAATCTCCTGCGCCTCGCTTTCATTGGCTGGAATTTGAGCCAAACGGACCAATCAGGAAGCGAAGCAGAATGCAGTTGATAAGGAGCGCTGGTTATACGTACCGGCTCCGACCGGTGCACGATCGCGGAGTTAAAGAAATAACATCTAATTAACGTGTTTTAGCCCAAAGGTTTATTTTTTTTTAAAAAATCATTGTAGGGTTATTCTTAATTGCTTACATTTAATGTATAAAAGAAACTCTTTTATCCAAGCAATGACTATTCCTTTCTAAATGCAACATGTTTCTGAAAATGACGATGGACCCGTCTGTTCAACAACAAACACACCTTTAAAAAACAGGGAGGAGCTCTGAACGCATTCAAACCTCATGATAACCAATAGAAATTCACGCCTTGAGAGAGTTGTTGCTGTTTTGTTCGGGGAGGTTTTAAATAGCAGTAACCTTGTCATCGTGGGACACACACACACACACACACACACTCCGTCCACCTGTTATCGTTTAGGTTCAGAGTAAATAAATAAATCTACTTAAAACTTTTCAATGGGCGTCTTTTGATTTCTTTCAGATTCAGATGTACTTTTTAATTGCTGAGAGAAAACGTCTTCACTACACTTGCACTTATTTTGAAATACATACTTTTCATTTGTTTGTTTGGTCATTGAATGGAAATGCTCACATGAGGAAATATGAACTTGAGAGATGGGGTGAGTTCATTCTAAGACTTTTCAAATATTCATCCAAATATTCTGTAGTGTAAATATGACAGAGTGAAAAAGTAACAGGAAAAAAAAAAGGAGACAAGTAATTCATTTGTCATTTCATACATGTCAAAAACTAGATGAACATTCCTTTAGCAAAAGAACGACAAGCAACAAAATAGTTGCTGTCTTAGACTTTGAGTTTTTACACATCTTTGTCACAGGTTGAGGGTGTTGTAAGTGTTTCCAGAAATAAAGAATAATAATTGGCCTGTTGGGACACAGAGGAGTTGCATCAGCAGTTAATTTTGCGTACACTCCAAGATGGAAAAAAAGAGGAAACTGGCAGCAAACAATAATCTCACTGCCAGAAGGTTGGATTCACGTCAGAGTATCAAGAACTGAGGCCGTAATTTATTTGTACTTTTTTGTCTTATTACGTGGATAGAAATAAATTTAAGCTAAAACCAAGACTTTTTTTCCTTTGACCTGTGAGAAAGACTTATGTCTTCTCTGAGCAAACCCTCGACATACATCATTTCTTGTACCTAACGCCGCAGATCGTTTGATACGTCCATGGGTTTGGACGTGCAGTTCAGGAGTTGTTTTTGGTGGAAACGGTTCAAGGGGAGCTACTGTTATGCATTTGGGACGTAGAACCGGATCACTAGCCAGATGTGGAAACCAGGGATCCACGGATCATCGCCAACAGTTTTAGTTTCCTCTGCTTATTCTGCTTTGTATTCACTGTAGTCAAAAGAAAAACTAATGTGCTTTATTTTAGTTAGTTTTATTTAATTTGTTTTACATGAAACGCATCCAAATAAGATGGCGTGAAAAAGTGTTTGTTTTTTTGCAGATCTGTCACACTTCAGTGTTTCTAAAAATCAAACCAATTTAGATATGAGTCAAAGACAACACACACAAAAAAACAACAGAAAAATGCTGATTTTAAATTAAAGTGTTTATTATTGTGGGAGGAAAGAAAATCCAAACCTACGCAGTCATGTGTGGAAAGTGACTACCCCGCCCTTTTAAAACATAACTGTGGTTTATAACACAAACCTGATTTTGTTTACTTGTTGTCTTTGTCCAGTATTTAAATTGGTTGATATTCTTTTAGTGTGACAAACAGCAAAAACAAAACAAAAAAAACTAGGAAATCAGGAAGGATCCAAACTCTTTTACACACAAATCTCAGATATTTTTATACAAAATTATTTACAACTTTTAAAGAAACACACAAGTTCTAGGCTGTGATATCAAATTCAATTGTATAGTTTAAGTACTGCCAACATTTGTTTATTTACTTACTGTATTTGTTTTGAATATTTAAACATGCGCTTATTTATTTGTTGAACATTTATCTATTTATGTACTTATACCTGATTATGGCAGGATTAAGCCTCCATAAACAGCTTTTCCTCTTACGTTCTCCTCCTTATGTCTCCCAGTTCTTTTTTCTCAGGTTTCCATCATGTTATGAATGAGTGGCAGAATTCGGTGTTTCATATCCACACCTTCCTAAAATAATGGCCTGAGTCTTTTTTTTTTTTTTGCCCCCAAAAGAAATTCTGAAAAAAAAAGAAAGAAGATCACCACCCCTTTTTCCAAAAGATCTTTCAGGCAAGTCAAAAACAATCTCTTTTAACAAAACGACTTAGCCCATTATTTTTCAGAAGATGATGACATGCAGCATCATCGCTCGTCGACTTTTAGTTGCATGCATGGTTTGTTGATTTAACTTTTCTTAATTTTACATATTTATCAAATTTAAGACACTGAACGCCTACAGATAAATGAATAAGTACAGACGCAAACTTCAACAAAAATGGAAACAAATGTGTTCTTAAGAAACATGTGCTCTCTAAATTTCAACCAAGCAAAAAGAAACGTCAACGAAACCCGTCGACGGTACACAGCCGTCCTCTGCCACTTCCTATTTTTATCTCAGTGCTGTAAATTTCTCAAACTGGCTCCTCCCATGCATGAGTACGCTTACAGAAACTTACAGGAAGTGAGCAAAACTGGTGAACCCTTTCCCATGTCACCCATTTACACTGGACACTGTGCACAGCTCCAATGTGGTGAGTTCGCCTACATGCCGATAGAGTTCAGACTGTCTGTTGCTTCACGTGTCTTTCTTTTTCTGTTTTATGCTTCATATACGTAACGTACATCAAGTTGACTCTTGGCATTCTTTCTTTATTTTCACTTAATATCAATTAATATTTTCCTTGCCTTTTCTATCTTCCACTCTCAACATTGTCTATTTCTTTTGAGTTCTGACAGCCTACGTGTTTATTCACATTTATTTGAGGCATTTTTCAATTTATTTTCAGTCAGGTTTTTTTTTCTGGAGGAAATGGTGGCTTGGGATATTCACATAAACCTAAAATAGCTTCTTGCAGTAGAGGTTTTATTTCCCCCTCAGCCCCGCTCAACAGATGAACCAGTGGGAAAGAAAGAGGAATAAATAAAGCCTTCCTCAAAGGTCAAGTGAGGTTTCAGCCAAACGCACTTAAAACTGCCTTTGTAATTACTGCACATGTAGTGCATCTGGTTGCTTGTGAAAACCCCAACAGAGGCTTACTGGTGTCATGAAATTAAAGACACAATGCTCAGAATCAACACTTTATGTTTGTATAATATAACGAGGAGGCGTCCCAAATTTGACGGACGCTCCTCTACCTCATCAGAGTACAACTCGCATTGTCAGGAGAAAACATTCTTTGTTCCACATCTGCTCTTCACTCTGCATCTTGCCCGTTCTGCAGTCTGTACGTTTCAAAAGCAGGCGGAGATCGACTGAGCGGACAACAGGACTTTAGTTCAACAAGCCATTAAAATGTTGGAAACGTGTTTGCTGAGCGACTGGTTTATGGTATTAAAAACCCCAGGCTGCCTCTGGTGACACTCGAAATGCTAGTTTGCAGTGGAGGAAGATGGGAAAAGGAGTCTTTGGCACGTTTGCTTCTTGGTCTCCGGCCATTTGGTGCGTCATGTTTTGTTTCCCCCTTCTCCCTGCACTCTATTTTCTCTCTCTCTATTAGTGATGGGCAGATGAGGCCTCGTTGGGCGTGCAGCATGTTTCCCAAACTGTGTCGACACTGTGTTGCAACCGTGTTGCTGTGTCATCCAGAGTGACGTCTGCTAGATTTAAAAAAGTCATTGCAGGCAAATTCAATGAAAACCGGAACCTGAACAAGGTTCACTTAAATGTTTTTATTTAAAAACATCAGCTGCTGCCACAGGTTGTCATCAGAGAAGAAAACAAAATGCATCAATGTTACTAATTTATTGTAATTCCAAAGAGTGATTTGCATTAAAATGCAAATAAACACAATTACCAATCGTGACTAACTTGAACTGGGAGCAGATGGTTGAGCTGAAGGTGATAAACACCAGGGTTTATCGCGGAGTGTTAACCGGTTCACCCCTCCTCATGCCGGGAGATGAAGCCTCAGCATCGTGGAAGAGCTCCGGTTACAGTAAGACTAAACCTGGGAGCAAATCCCTATTTCACCTACAATATAAATAAAAGTTAAGTCATGTAAACTGCCTCAAATATTCTGTAGAAAGGAAGAAAAATGATCAAAAGTAAAAATAAGAACAGAATGATAATTTACTTTATTCTGTGGTAAGATCAAAATGATCCCACATTTAGAAAACGTCCTCCTCCTTGGTCGATCCAGGCCATGCAGACTGTAGATCTGTGACACTTTTATGACTTAATGTGTTATTGTTTGCATAAAATGCATTTCAGAACCATACAACACTTGACTTGGTCTTGACGAAACATTTGGATGTTTATCCCATGACGGGTTTCCCAGCTTTCCCAGCCTAATTCAGCGGAATTGCAAAAGCTCCACAGAGTGACAGGTTGCTGCTGTCGCCAAGGCCAGCAATTTGAGCCGAAGCAATTTTGAACTGAACTTCCTGCCTGTCGCATCCGGACTGGCTGACAGCTCATCTGGTGACAGGCTGCGGTTGAGGCCCTTATCTTACTTTCCATCCTAAGCTTCAGAGGGGGACTTTCTTTTCTCTCTGTTTCTCTGGTCTTTCTCTTGCTTTGAAAGATTCCTGACTCAGTTCTCTCTTTTGAAGTTTCTTGAGGCTATCTGTCAATTCGTGGCTTATCAGCTTTTCTTTATTTCTGCTCTAAAACGAAGCAGACTAAGACCCTGAAGAGAGCTGAGGCACCATTTGCAGGCAGCATTTGCATCCTGCTAAGCTTTAACTGTACTTTTTTAAATTTGCTTTTAATGAGAAATATTGCAGCCAAACCATTCAAACATAATTTTAGCTCAATTCTTTCTAGAAAAGTAAAAGCGCTGGGAATTTTTAAATGCTAAAACTCACATAGTGCCATGCAAATGCTGAACTTGAACTCAGATTTTGACAAAATACCATCACAAACTTGCACTTGGTTTGAATTTTACCTGAAAGGCCAACACGAATCAGTTTCAAATCAGAAATCAGAAAAGTTGTGTGACCACTGTATTACTTAGATGTCCCAAAATGAAACTCGGTGTAACAAATTACCTTCGGATTGGTACACTGGTATATAATCTTAAAATCTTACTCGCGTGGAAGAACCACGAAAACCTCTCTTATGGGAAAAAAGCCATAAGAAGTCTTATTAGGTGAACTGCTCAGACAATACCAAACTTACATTTGTAGACTTCATTTATAACTAACAAGGTGCTTCTTTGACGCAAAGATAGATGGAAATAGTTCAGATCAAAGCTCGTTCATGTGTTAAAATGACAAAGCCAAAGTTCAGACGTAAGACTCGATGAAAATGTGGGAAAAAATAGAAAATTAATGTTTAGAGATGTCCTCTGTCGAGTTTTATTGAGCTTGAGACACGTTGTAGAGAAACATGCATGAAAAGGTCTTTAAAAAAACAAAACAAACTGAAACTGAAGCTAAGTGTATTCCTACAAAGTACTCACTAAGAGTACTGACGAAAAGTAAAAGACTTGTGTCTTTTACTGAAGACTTGTGTTGTACTTTGTGTTGGGTTATCACATAAAATCTCCAAAAGTACGCTAAAGTTTAAGGATGTAACGTGACAAAGTTTGCAAAAGTTCAACATGGATTCGTTAGGAAGGCATTGTAGCTTATTGTCTTTGTCTTCGCAGGATCCAATGCAGACTCTAAGCGCAGACTCAAAGTGGCGAGAACCCATTCCCAAAACCTCTGGCAAAGGAATCCTCATGTATGCCGACGTTCTGGACGAGTTCGCCCAAAATCTTGCAGAGAACATAATCCTCTCCTCTCTGGAACAAATGGAAAAGTTGGAGCCTGAGGTGCTACAACCTATTCAAACACCGGAGATCTTGGCTGAGGAGTTGGCATCAGCAATAGTTGAGGTTGCTCTGAAAGACATCTGCTTGCCTCAATTTCCACCATCAGATGTTGAGAAGAACGATTGTGAAGAGGCTGAAAACGGGCCCCATGTGGACGCTTCTGGAGAAGAAGAGGGCCTGTTGGAACTAGAGATGATTCCCTTAAGGGAATTACAGACTCACAGAAACTCTCAGTCCAACCATCCAGCTCTGTACCAGTCAGGGCTTCCTGCTGTAGGTTCCCTCGACTACCCAGACGCCCCTCCAACCACGCCCCTCATCCCGGAGCTGGAGAGGAGCAGGAGCAGCTTTGCTCGGAAGCTCAAAGGGGGGCTGGCAAAAGTCTTCCTGCCCTCTCCTCCTCCACCGACTCCGAAAGACAAGGAGGACAACTCGGGCGGCGTGATCAGTGACCCTCAAGTGGAACTGATGGAGCATCTGATGCATTCCCTGTCTACAAACGACCTGCAGGCGCATGGAGCCGGCGTGGAGGCTTTCGCAGAGGTTCTGTCGTGTGACGTGTTAAGCTGGGTCTTGAGCGTGAAAAACAAGCAGCAGGGGTCGGATGAAAGCGATCTTCATCAGCTGGCTCACCAGCTGGCTGAAACGATCATCACTTCATCCCTGGATAAAGCTAAATGTGACCTCCTGTCTGACTAGTACGTGTCTGTTAAAGAGTTTTTTTCATCATCAGGAGATAAACGTTTTGGCATCTTAAGTTAGTAAAAATCCAGAAAAATCCTAAAGATATGAGCTACTCTGAAAGGGATCAAGACATATGTAGACTTCTTCCCCTCTTAAAACGTCTCCAGTCACATATAGGGTTAATGTAAATGGTACTTCATTAACTTTTTCAGTGTTTTCACTGTATCTACAGTAGGCGTCTACTTGCAGAGAAGCAATGGTTATTTGACAAAGAAATATAGGTCGGAGGCAGTACGCCACCAGTGTTCTTCCATTGTGAAACCACGTCAACTCTTTCCAGTCAGTTACCACAAAAGACATGTAAAAGCAGAAATCTTCTCGAGATGTATGCAAACCGCAGTGAATTAATTTTTACACAAATGTACTTTTCTAATCAATTTTTTCTTCTTCCCCCCCAGACCCCCCATGGTCAAAGAAAAACCTCAAATGTTTTGTTTTTGGTACGTTTCACAAAGGAAGATGTTTGGTCGCGCACTGTTTCCTGCCTTCATTTTCCATGTAACACTCATCTGTTTGATGCTAATGACTTCGCACTGTAAACATAACCACAAGCTCTCAAAACAGCATCGACATAAACTGCCACATTTGCACGACTGGAATTGCTTTAAGACGATAAAACTGAGTTGATCTTGGGCCCGCTCTGGCTAGCTTGTAGCTTTAGCCCAGGGGACAAGCTAATCTGGATTTTTATAAAATAAAATGCCAGGATTTATCTACTGCAGAGCAGACAAGTGATGCTCCTATCTAACCTGTTAAAGGAACTGTTCCCTTTAGTTTGGTTTCTGTTGTATTGTTTAGTATTCTGACTTCCTTTTTTGGCCCTGTGAATGCATTTCTAAATAAAGCTAGTTTCGCTCAAAGCTAATGTGCTAATGGCTATATTTGTGGCTTTGTTGTGCTGAGCCCAAATAATGGTGCCAGTCCAAAACAGATGGTGTAGGTCATGCACCCACAGGGATCCAGCACCTATTGCAGTAAATCCCCTTTAGATGGCAGCACAGGAGAAAAGTTCTGGCAAGTTTTCAGCTCGATCCAAAAAGATCAGCTGTATGGATAGAAAGCTGTTCTTTCTTTTCTTAAAAAATACAACAACAAGCAATTGTCTTAATTTGAAAGAGTGTAAATTGAATGTATTTTATGTATCTAATTTAAAATATGCAGAATGTGTTTGCTTTGCTCTATGTTTCTTTCACTGAACAGTTTTTTTATTAGTTGGGTTCATAAGAAAAAGTAGAGCTGCATGTAACACATCTGAGAAATATTTATTCCACCAAGCATGGCACATAGTCTGAATTATTTTTATGGTCAAGGCTGGGTGCTCTCCTTACATTCTGCTTTTACAACTTATATTGTGTGTGTTAGTATTTATAGTTTTGCCTTAAGCCAATTTTGATGTACAGTCTTGGTCAGGAACGTTTTGTGAAAAAGATCATTTCAGTGTTTTTAGGTTGAATAAAGGGTGAAATGGATTGAAAAATGATTAAACCAACAGATTGTAAATGTCTATGTATGGATATTTTGGACCGTTCGTTGAACAGAGTACTTGTGGGGTCAGGCACTGATGTTGGACATTTTCATCAGAGTTAACTTAACTCTGACCCTGAGTTAACATAACTGTTAAGTTCACTCAGGGTCAGACCTGTGCGCAGACTTTCTCAGTCATGTCTTTCTGAACAGTGAACCAGGTCTACAGTTCACAGGAAGCACCATCCCCAAACTGTTCTCACAAAGACGATCACCAAATTATCGAAAATGTCTTTGTGTGCTTCAACATCAAGCGATCCTTTCACTCTCATTGAAAAAAACTCTACACCCCCATCCGTCCCACTTTACACTTGGCAGACTGCAGTCAGGAAGTAACATTGTCCTGACGAGTATCGACCCTGAATCGTCCACTGGACTGCCTGACAGAAAAGAGTGATTCGTCTTTCTATGAGACACATCTCCACTCTTCTAGCTGAGTCCAGCGGCAGTGTGCTTTGCACCATCCAGCTCTTTATTGCTCTTGGTAATGTAAATTGTCATTCCATCCAAACCCATGAAGCACTCTATGTACCGTTTTTAAGCTAATCAAAGGCCTCGCCACATTTATTGGTCTGTACTTACTGACTCTGGAGGCAGTTGGCAGCTTCCTTCAGCATTCACTGTCTCCACTCTGTGGTTTTACATAAGCTACCACACTCCATGCCCGCGTTGCTTTTGCTCCTTTACTTTATTACGAAACCACCAACAGTTGACAGCTGAATATTTGGGATTTCTTTTACAAATGGAGTTATTGCACGGTACGAGCCACCCAGCTCATGAAAGCAACCCATCCTTTCATAAACAGTAGAAGGAATGTTTGATTGTATTAACCTGAGAGTGATTTCAAAATCTGAATGAAGTGATTGGAAAAGAGACGCAATATGTATGGAAAATGCATGGTAAATCATTGTTTACTTATCCCGTTTGTCAAAGCTGAATATTGACAGATCATTTAGATGATGCAGGTTGATGGTTGAGATCAACTTGAGGCAAAAAGTTATCAAAAATTCTTTACGTCTGGAACCTTCGAATGAATGAAAACCAGGGGATAACCAGAAGGTATGTAGAAAATGCTTTGCTTGTTATGAGGAAACCTTCACCAAGACCTGTTTCCAAAACAATAAAACAAACTAATTCTTGTTCTCCTTAGCCTGTTCCTGGTCTGCCACTAGTTTAAGCAAAACAAAGAGGCTCAACGGAGGCTGATGAAAACAGACATTTGGGTCCAGAACGTTTGTTTGTTCTTTTTATGCTCAGACTTAAACACATCAACACATGTACAAATGTGCAAATAATTAGAGGTGTTATTTTTTTAAAAAATTACCCCAGACACAAATGGATTGAGTTAAGCGGGAAAAAACCCCAAAAAAACAAAAACGGTGTATGCTCAAATGTGACAGTCACGGCAACTAAACATGGACAGGAAAAAGAACAATCAACTGGCTTAAATACAAGCACGGTGGAATGATAAGACTAAATAATAATGTTTAAAGAAGAAATAAAACCACACAAAATTTTACACTTATGATCCCCAGAGAAAAACTAGTACTTCTCTAGATCCCATCTCGTCTTGTATGTAGCACCAGGTGTGGCTCAAGGGTTTTGTGTGAACAGCTGTTGGCTGTATTGCCATGGAATTAAGGGGCTAAGCCAGCATGGTAGCCGATGCTACCATGCTGGTTCAGACTCTGGCAAAATCCGGTGCGAGTGTCCAAATATGTCAGATAATTAAACACAACAAAAAGAGCCCCCAGGCTTCGAGTCTCGGTCTCCTTTGCAGGAATGGCTGGGAGGGTTATTTTCTTCCAGGGTCTGAAAACGGATTGCTATAAAGACTGCGAGGAATGATGAAAGACTGCTTATCATTAAAGGCTCACCACCACAGCTGTGAGCATTTTACACTCCAAGCTTTTCACTTAGCTTTGTGCGGCCTTTAAAGCTCCCACTTCACTTCTACTTTTATTTAAAAGCGGGGCTGTGAGCGGTACTCAGCGCCGACCTTTATGGGCGGGTGGGATGAAGTCCCATTTCCAGTTTGTCAGAGGCCATGTTGAGGACACAGCAAATGCATGGAAGGAATGCATGCGATATTTTTTGACATTATGCATTACTGATGGACCGGTGAAATGCATACGATGTGAAGATCTATATGTTTTATGTGGTTTAGTGTATAAATCCACCTGGACAAACAGTAAAGCTTGGATAAATATTAGTTATTTTAGAAGGTCGAAAGTCGCCCCTAAAAAATAAGGCAGTTATATATTGAGTGCTTGTTAGTCGACTAATGTTATCCAAAGTAAATAAAAAATCTGAAACCCTTTAAAAATGTTCCTGGTGAAAAAAGCAGTGAATCTCTTGGGTATATATTATACATTTCTCGATCCGTCTTTTGATGTAGGACTACAAATGAAAGAATAATAATAATAGCATTTAGTTTGCCAACTTGTTGCACATTGTTTTTGCTCTTTCATAACTGGGTTTTAGCTCATTGGAGAAAATTGAAATGGCCCGTGAATTTATTTGACTTTGAATACACTGAACATGTTTCCCAAGTGGCTGAATTCCTAAAATATGATCTATACTGTTAATCAATAAAGACTAAACACGTGTTGTATTGAGTCTGCTACATGATTGGCCACCAGCAGTAGAATAATGAGAAGTATGGATCTATTCTTTGATATTGTTTATGACAAAATCAGCCAGTTTTTGTAATTCTAATCTCTTATTGTCTAGTTTTTAAAATATGAGCAAATCGTGCATTTTCTGTTCAAGTTGACAAAAGTGGAATGGTCTACTGCTGTGACCCATCTGCTTCAATGTGTCGTAAGACAAGAGATGGCAACAAGCATTTATTTCTACTATTCTGTTGAGTCCAACCAGTCTGTCTGTTTTCCTCTGAACTCTCACATCGACAAGACATTTGTGTCCTGAATGGCATCAGACAATTTTCTGCTAACACGACGAACGGTTGTGTACGAAAATCCCAGAAGATCAGCAGTTTCTGGTCCCTCTGAGTCCAACAACCACGCTGCATTCAAAGTGACTTAAATCCCCTTTTCTGATGCTCGTCTCAAACTTCAGAAAGACGTTTTCATCACATCTCGATTCCTAAACCCAGTGAGTTGCTACGGATCCCAATTGCAAGCAATCGTACAGTTGTAGCTAAAAATAAGTGAAGCACATTAGGTTCGGCCAGTTACTGGAAATAAGGTGGATGAATAATTTTTGCATATCAACACTTAAAAATTGGTTTGAAGGAAATTCGGTGTCAGCTCAAACCATCAGCGAAACTGGAGAGAAAAATCTGAATTGGGAAAATCCCAGATTAAGGAACATGTCTTGTTGGCAGCGCGATAGCACAACAAAAGCACTTTGTCCATACTTGTCCAAACAGATTAAAATACGGCCCCCGTTTTCAGACTCTGACAAATTACCGCGCAGGGTCGGCTTGTTGGTTTCAGTTACAGAAATGGCCCCTGAACAGATCCCCTCCTTCTGACGGAGGAGCAGTGTGGGTTAAGGAAGTTTTCAAAAGGGATACAGTTACTGCTTAAATATTCTTCCCTTGGATTTATTTATTTAAATTTATTTTTTTTACCACTTACACACATATACGGTTTCATTTTAATCTTATAAAGTAACTGCATGTTCGATTGAAAATCTCATGAGTCTGTTGAAACGAATTTGACAACAACAACAAAAAAAGATTGATTCCTTTTTGGTTGAACGTTTATTTGAGCACGACAACGGAGCGCGACGCATACACAGCTAACTTGGCTGCACTAAGTTATAGTAACCTCCCCACTCTGACATGTAATATGTCTTGGAATATTTCTCTAAACGTTCGGTTCCCACTGCTAATCACTGTTATGTTTTCTTACCAAGGTAATGCTGACTGACTCTCGTTTGCACACGGACAAACAGGGTCGCATTGATGAGCTGCAGGGCTTGCTGGACAGCTGTGGTGTCAGAGGAGGTGTACATCTGGAGAAAAGCTTGCGAGGAGGTCAGCTTCCAATAAGCAAAGTGGGGCTCTGGGGAGCGAGTGAGATGATGGAAGAGAGAGAAAGCGCTATGACAGACGCTGGACGGATAGCAGAAGGGTTTCAACATGTAACAGCAGGAGGTATAGCAAAAAGGAGGAGTCAGAATTATTTTTTTTCCTCTGCTGGAGGGGAGGAAACCCATAAACATCCTCTTTGAAAACCTGCATCACCGTTTGAATGTCATTCTCTACCGGTGTGGGGTGTTTGCCACGTCTTCCAACCAAACAAACAAATGGAATTCAATTTGCTAATCAAAAACATGTTTCTTAGCGTTTCTTGTTCTACTCTTCGCTTCGCCCAAAGGGTCTGGACCCTCGGCTTTTGAGAAATGATTGCTGTCTTGAGATGTGGACTCTGTTGAAACTTTACATTTTATCCAATGGCTAACATCTAGCCGTGTCCTCTGTAGTGTGCTAGTTTGCTACTCTGAAAGCCTACCGGAAATCGCAACCGTCCACCACTGCAAAGGAAAGAGTGTCAAACTGAATGAGGTAGCTGTTAATGCTAATTCAATACTTGGAAACATGGCCAACGTGGACTGAACGACTCTGTTCACTTCCTCTGCTGCCATTGCCAAACAACATGCAGACTACAGTTCCAAAACAGCGCCGAAAATCTGCGTCGCCATTTGGATCGATTGAAATTCTACCAGAGAAATCCACTTCAATGGGAGAAAGCACAGATGGAGCACTAAGGGAAGATGAGAATCGAGCAGAAGGCAACGGCCAGGCTAGTGTTAATTCAGAAAGGTAACAAAATAGGTTCTACAAACGATGAACATTCCAAGCCATCCATTTCTTAATTTCATGGAGATATTTTTCCCTATATTTTTTTGAGCTTTATTTCCCATTCCCTGAGGAAAGAAATATAAATGTGCTAGCTGAAACAAGCTAGCTGAAAATGCTTAGTGTTCTTACTTCTCAATAAGTTACAACTAATTGAAGTCCAACCTGTCGTTAGTTGACTGTTTGGACATCAGCAAATGGTCAAACTACTGGCTTACTTTGTTGGCTAGATGACATGTAGGGCTACCTTTAATTGTTGCATAACGATGTTGGCCAGACCCAGTGAATTTTTATCTCAATCACGATGGGAGCTGAATGGAGATATAAGGCTATATGCTACAGATTTAAGCAATAATAACAGCCGAGGTATATTGTGTCATTTGGGGATTTGACACATAGAAGAGTGTGTCATCAGCATATACACTCACCAGCCTCCTACTCTGTTGTACCCGGTTTTGAATTAGGAATTACCTTAATACTTTCTGGCACAGATTCATTAAGCTGTTGAAGACATTCCTCAGAAATATTGATTTCTGATAACAGTACAATATGATGTAAAGCTCAAAAAAGTTCATTTTACATAATACTGCCCCAAACAGGTGTACCTAATAAAGTGACTGGTGAGTGTAGTTTTATGTGGTGTGTATTCCCATTGGTGTCTATGGGAGACATAAAGGACTCTCCTTGATGTGTGCAACTAAATGTTTACTGTAATTCAAGTATGTCATCAAAGTTACCATATGAAACCAATACCCAACTCAATTGTGATCGGCCAAAACTTGAGACTAGGGTATTTCAGAAATGATGTCAGAAATTAAATGATTCAAGGTTTTGATTTCAGTTCAAGTTCGGTCCTTGTTTGTTTTCACTGAAGTCCTGGTTTCCCAACAAAAAGCAGTCACACTGTGATGAATTCATTAGTGGAAAGCCACCATGCCTCCGTGGAGACACGCACTCAGATGATGTATCGTTGCTCCCTGGTGAGCAATATCCAATAATGGTTTCATTAAAGAAGCGGGAAAAAAACAAATCTGCACAGCAAATCCAAAAGTGTTAAATGTTTTGGTGTTAGTAGACATTATGCAAAAGCAGAGTTAATTTTACTCTAATAGAGTCACATTATGTTTATGTACAGTAACTTTGGGGTTTATATTATTAGTAGTTAAAATCCAGTGTTAAAGTGTTTACGTGTCAAATCTAGAGGCGTTAAAATTAAATCAGTAACTCCTGACTTCTTAACTCTGAACTCCTACAGCAGCTGTAACACTTTCTGGTGTGGACCCATATAGACACTTTAAAAGTGTTGGAATCCAATTTGACAGAGTTCATTTGGGCCTGCTGGATTTGCTGTGTGGCTGCAGCTGTAAACATATTTTGCCGTAAGAACACATTTCCTAATTGTGACAAGAAATCTTTCTTCAAATGTTTTTTTTTTTTATTGCACAATATCCATCCTTCCATTCATTGTTTGTTGTGCTTGTCCAAGGTCAGGTTGCAGCTGCCAATCCAGAGACCTGGACATGTTAGCAATTAAGCTTTTGCTTGGTTTATAGACTTACATGAAGATCAAATTTGCTTTTGTCTTACGCAACGAGAAAAATACCAGTGAGAGTTACTGATAAAGCGAGCATGGGACCCAACAAGATGGCTCACGGATATTACCCAGAATTATTTGCTATCCCACTGAAAGCATACTGAGGTATCTCGGCCATTTGCTGTAGTAACATGCTAAAAGTGCCTGTTAATGTCAACAGCTGTCGATCCCACGCACTTAAAGTGAAACCATCATACTGTTTAGCTAGGCTTAAGCATATCTTTAGGATGACGCAAGAAGCTTGTGCCATGTATGCACCACTGGAAGACACTTGAGTTAGAAGGAATCCAAGCCAAGCTGCACACTCTGTTTGACAACTAGAAGACGTATTTGAGGTGAAGTACCTAAACCAGCAGGGCGCCCGGTTTATCATTGGGCTCTTGACTCTGAAGGTGCAGCTAATAGATAATGTCTGTGGTTTACTTTTTTTTTTAGCAAGAGATTTATCTGTCAGCAATCACTTCAGAGAGAAACCCCCCCCAGCTATTTTTCATTGGCAATGACTTGGAGAAATTGTTCTAGAAATTTTTTTTTGTGGCATGACGGTTCTCCATCTATCCATTGTCTGTACCCGCTGTTGCGTGCAGTGTCATTTGAGGGAGAGACAGGCTACAACCCTGGACAGGTTGCAAGTCCGTCAGCAGGGCAACACAAACACACACAGGACCAGCAACCATGCGCACACACACACACACACACACACACACACACACCAAAGGGCAAGTTGGAGAGACCAGTCAACCGAACAGTCACGTTTTTGAACTGTGGGAAGCCGGACAGAACCCGTGCATGTACTGGGAGAAGAGAAAAACTCCCAGGCTGGGATTCAAACCTGGGACCTGCTTGCTCCGAGAAAGTGAGAAATGGGGTAAACTTTCCTTATACTGATATCAGAAACATGATAGATGACTTAATTCAATCAAAGGGGGGTAACACTAGCTATCAGGAGGAGGGTGTCTTTACTTTCCCAGTGATTAAATACCCCTTTTATATATATCTTTTGTTTAATGAATTAAAAATGTTTGCTTTTTTCTGATGTTTGTCATTTAATTTCTCTGTTCTACAGATGTTAGAAAATTTAATTAGACATATGACTATTTATTGACAAAGGACTAATTATTTAATGGGATGTCCTAATTTTTTCGCATAGCTGTATCTGACTATATATATATATATATATATATATATATATGAATCCATCTTAGATAAAAGAGATGAATTCTGAATCATAAGGTCAATTAGAACTGGAGGACAGCGCCCTCTGGCGGGTCAGATTGGAACTGAATGAAACTCAGACACGCACAGACCCATAAACACAATAGCATGACATGTTTGGGTTATAGCGTTCTGCTTATGATTTATTTATTTATTTATTTATTTATTTATTTTTAACAGAAACCATGACATTGAGGAAATGTTTGACCGGAAACGAGAAGCTGAAAAGAAGCTAACACTATTAGCATCACAAATGAATAAAACTGAGATAATTTTCTATCATTTGCATTAAAGATTAAACCAGCTGAGTTTTTTTCTAGTTTCTCGCGCTCGCGCTTTTCCTGTCGTTTATGTGTTTTGGCGGTGAGTGGCATTACAGTCCCGTGCCTCGAGTCTCGCTGAAACAAAAAGGAAACCCCACGTGTGTGTGTGTGTGTGTGTGTGTGTGTGTGTGTGTGTGTGTGTGTGTGTGTGTTGCTGCGCGCGCGCGCATTCCAAACCTCAGCTCCAGGGTGATGAAGAGGTTAAGCCTGCCCCTCCGCGCCGCGCGCTCTCTCGGTTTTCAGCCCAGCTGCCTCCTCCAATCCAGCCTCATACGGCAGCTGAGCGGAGCGCCGAGCAGACATGGACACATCCTCACTTTAACCTTCGCCGCTCTGCCTTCTCCTGCCTCCCTCGCGCTGAGCTCCCAGTGTCAAAAAAAAGTCTTCACTGGTTGGCGGCCGCATGGGAATGTAAACATTTCTTCTCCTCCTCCTCCTTCTTCTTTTTTCAACAACTTCCACTTAATCCCGTCACTTTCCGCGGAAGGGCTATTGTTGTTCCAGGCTTCATGCTCCCCTCATGCGTCGGGAAAGCCATGGCCTCTCCAAGCGCACAGCAGCAGCACCACCAGCAGAACCAGGACTACTTCAGGTCGGTGAGCAGCGAGTCCACCACCTACATGATGGTCCCCACGGGGAGCCCCGGCGGGACCCCGCGCCGGGAGGCGCCGTCCAAGATGTGGTTGGCCATGGTGGTGATCGTGGTGGTGGTCCTGCAGATTGCGTCCACCACTGGGCTCTTTGTCTACCTGAACATGTCCATCTCGCAGGTAGGAGCTGCTCCCCACTTGCTTTTAAAAGTGTGTCTGTATAGCATGTGTGTGCACCTCCTAAAATGTCAAAGATCAGTCAAAAAACCTGTAACTTAACATCAAGGTACTGATATCATCTCATATCTGTACCAGATGTGGCCATTTTCATCGCTATAAACGTGTTTATCTTCTGAAGCTGGTTCCAGAAATGTTACCCAATGATGTGTTTTGGAATAATAGGTCAAACTTTAATTTCTGAGGTTTTTAATTGATTAATTGATTAGTTGAGTGGCATTTTTTTTTTTTTGACATGTTATGAACTTTCAAGGTGCATCATTCATGTCGCAGGCAAGATCCTATATGTATGTATACATATATGATGGCCTTCTAAAATGTAAAACCTGACCTTTACATTAGGGAAGGGATATCGTCTTACAACTGTACCAAATATCGCAGTTTTCATCGCTGTAACACAGATTTAGTGTCTCCTTTTCACCTATTTTCAGAAATGCTACCTATTGTTTTTGTTAAATAATAAGTCCAACTTGAACGTTTGAGGTTTTTAATTGGTTAAAATGAAGGAAGTGTTTGGCGTAGTGCCCCCTCCACTTTTTGACATGTTAGCTTCCGGAGTGCCTCGCGCGTCCTGTGCTCGCGCTCTCACCTGGACATGTTCAGGTAGCGGCTGTTTCCCACTCGCTCGTGAACTAAGCCAGCTCCCTAGGCTGCAAACCCTCATTGGAGGAAAAAACGCAGATTTTTTGTTCTCTGTTGGAGAGACACACATAAACTAGCCACAAAACAAGCTATGAAAAAGCTGAGTGGTTGTTTTTTACAAACTTGCTAACACAAATGTTGCATTATAAAACATAATGGAAGGTTGTTTTTTTTTTACTTGTCAGGCGTTTTCGGGAGGAGGCCCGTCTTGCCAGACCGTGGGCTTGTCAAACAACGCAATTCAGAAGCAATCCCGAGTGGAAGAGGTTGCTCTGTCCAGCTGGGTTTATTGAGCAGAAATGAGTTCAGCCTTGTGTATAAAAGGAGGGGAGCATATTGGAGCCATTTGGGCAAGCGGAGGCTGCAAGCTCTTAAGTAGGTTACAGATGTTGTGTGCAGAGGTGAAAAATGGGGGTCAGTAATGGAGGCGATTCAGACTCCTGGGCTCTGATGTCATTCTTATCTTCTGAAATAATTCCACAAGCAATGCGTCTGCACTTTGTCTGTATCTCTTAGCTGTAAAACATTCGGCTTGAGAATGGATTGGAATGGATTGGTGATATTTCATAATTCAAAACTAAGCTCAGACAAGTAAAACAGTAGTGTTTTTTTTCTGTTTTTGTTTTTTTACTCCTGCAGATAATGAAAGTGAAAGTCACCAGCAACTTGTTGCTCACTGAGTCACAGCAGGGGGTAAATGTACTTTTGTTCTGCTTCTGCTGGGTGGACTCTTACAGACTCATCAAATAGGACAGATAGAACATCAGTCACTTTGACTCACGATTGTGTCAAAGTCCGTCTGTGTCTCCTTTCTCTTTCCATTTTCAATAAACAGCAATCAGATCGAGCCACTGGCGTAAGCAGGTAGAAACATCTGCTCTTTGCTAAGTTGACTGCCAGATAAGATGCTTGGTTTTGGATGCTCCCAAAGGAAGGGCCACATACAAATATACGCAATGCCGTTTAACTTTGTTCTCGTTTGGTCATGTTCTACCACAAACCTCAATGTATTTTGTTGGAACTTTAAAACTTGGAAAGTTTTAGCATGTATTTTATCCAGTGCCCTCGTGTCAGTACCTTATAAAACAACTTTTCACTGAAATTACAGCTGCTAGGCTCTTGAGGAATTTCTCAAACTGCCTGTGGACATCTAGAGACTGAAAGCTGAACTTAATATTCTCTATGAAATTACTCAAACTCAATCAGGCTGGCTTCAGGGCATCTGTTAACTTTACTTTTAAAGTTTCACCACATATATTGAATTAGGTTTAGATTGGAATGTGAATATGTATTGACGCATTCTCAGTGATGTGGTCTTGGTGAGCTGGTTTGAGTGAAATACATACCGCATTTTTTTATTTGTAAAACATTTTTGAAAACCAGCGCTTTTTCTTGCAACTTCTTGTTGCTCTGCCAAATAAAAAAGGAAGTGAAGTGCTGTCTTGGTTATGCTCAGATCCAAACAGGAGACCCAGAGTGTGTTTTTTTTTCTGCTGCATTGTCCGGTCTGCGTCGTGGTTCGTCTTTAGTTCTACCTCGGGGTCATTGCGGACTGTGTCCAGCACTGTTAATGCATCCTTCACACACTCTCCTGTTGTGTATGTGTGAGAAAGCAAATATCCAGAGAATATGTGACAACAGGATGTTTACCAGAGCTTTTGCGTAAACCAAGTCTTTCATGACATTTTTTAATTGACGTTTTGCTTCCAGGCATCCAGGGTTAATTGTAATCACTGAAAGTAGTTCTGAATGGATTCCTGATGATCAACAGTTCAAGAATATTTCACACATTTTTCATTTTCCATTTTCAAAGGAATGTTATTCGTTGGTTTGCTTGTCCATCGGCTTTGGCTTCTTTTTTCCTGTCCCGTGTCCAACATCCAATCATTTGTCTTTACATCCAGCTATAAATCAGACAATCTGCTTATTCATTCATCTTTTGTTTGTTTGTTGATCCACGCATCCATCTATTTGCAAAGCTATCAGTTTTTCTTCTATTTGTCCTTCCACCTGTTGATGCAGCTATCCGTGTCAGTGTTTTTTTTATCAGTTCTTTTTTTAGCTGTAGAAATATCTACCATATATTCATGCTGAACTTTAGTTTTCATAATTCAAAATCTGAAAAAACAAGTTAATCTGATGGTCCTCTGACTTCTGCAAGCCTTTTCTTGTTCTTTCGCCTTTCAGAAACATGACTTAAAATGCTTTTAAAAGCATATTTTAATATTTAGTGTCAGTATTTGTTGTCAGTTTTCTGCATTCACATCCGGAAGCAAAATGTCGTATTTTACGCTGTCTTTTGAGAGGAAGCAGCACATGCGTTTACTTTAAGACACACTGAAGTCATGTTTCTGGTTTTAAATTGGCCCAGCGGTTAAATTTGCGAGTGTTAAAAGGAGTACATCTGTTTCACTCCAAACAAGTCGATACATTACCTCTAAAATTCGGAGACGTCCGACGTGACAAGAGGTTGGATGGGGAGCAGAATCAGTCATGACACTAGATGAAGAGACTTAATGAAAAACACGGGGCTTGTGTGTGTGTCTGCATGTGTGTGTGCGCGCGTGCAGTGGGGGAATCCCCTGGTTCCCATGTGAAGGCCGGCTATTTTTAATCTGGAAACAGGCCCTTTTCTTTTGCTTTGCGGCCCGCTCAACAGGCCATGCCAGCCTGCTTACGGGACAAAAGATATGCGGGACAATAAACATTGTATGGCGGAGGAATTCTCTGGAGCTTCGGCGTTCACACAAAAACAAACAAACACGTGCGAATACAGAAGCGGCTAGGGCGCGGATTTGATGTTGCTGGATGAAGCAAAAACATCAAACCAGGGATATACATCTAGATCATAAGCTCTGCAGCCACGAGACAGGTTGAGAAAGTGCATTTGGGCAGCTTTCCCAATACATGACAGTAAATGAAAACAACTGAAAGCTGGCTCTTTTTTTTCCCCCTAAGCATTTTAAATCACATCTAGCTTAAGTACCCCCACAATTTTTCCTAACAATGTTACATAAAGGCAAGAAATGGGGAGTTTATTATCCTACACATCTGGTAAGATAACTTTGTGAAGGGCAGGAAATTACATCAAACCAGTAAATCACAACCAGAAATAAACTTGAGAGTAATTTAATGCTTTAGTTTATGTGTCTAAAAAAAATGATTTTTTTTCATTACGCAAACTTTTCCTCATGTTGGGTAAACTTAAAAGCATTATTCCAGAGCAAGGCAGTCAGTATTGTACATTTATAGTTCTCACATTGCTGAAGCTAAAGTACTTGGGGTGGACTGTACAAGACTTTGACGATTTAGAATTGGTTAAAGCAAAGACATGTTGCATGTCATTGTTTGCATCCGGGAATTTTGCGCATACACTCAATGTTGGAGGGCAAAAAGATTGTTCTTTTACTTGCCATCCATAGCCGCTCCGCTGGGGTAAAACTACTCCGTTAATATGAAACCTGGAGATGTAGGTATTATTAATTTAGCGTGAAGCTGAAGGGCGGGATCATGCGTGGCACGACGTCCCGTTGAGACGTCATGCATCGGCATGATAACATGTGCTATAGGCATGATATTATCATAAAAAATTGCACATGGAGGCCTCGTGCTCAGTGGTGGAGCAGGTGTGCAATATAGCAAGGCTTCGGTCCTCGATGCAGCTGTTCTGGGTTCGATTCCAGACCCTTGGTCATTTCCTGCATGTCTTCCCCTTCTCTCTGCCCTACTTCCTGTCCAGCTACCAATGAATAAAGGCCACTATTGCCAAAAAAATTCCCTAAAAACAACAAATGAGATTGGAGAAATTAAAAACTCACCATTATTGCTGTAATCTGCCATCCTGCTAACATGCAAAAACTCGGGTGTGCTTTCATTGCCAGGAAGCTGCTTATCAGAAAACCTTGTGTTGCGTCTATGGTTAACTATTAAACTTAATAAATAGTCACATTTGATAACTTCCTGGATCTGATTACCCTCTAGATTTGAACTTGGTGCTGCAAATACAAACAATACCACTTGGGACCTCCGCTTTACTCTGTATATGTTTATAGAAGCAGGTTGTAGTTGTGCTAAATTACACGCGCCAGATGTGCGACTGTCACAAACCGGGGCTTTCTGTTACAGTTGTGCTGACTTGTGTAAAGTCTGAAGCTTTTTTCTCTGCTATCGTCTGTTTATGTGTATGTAACTCCTTCCTTTTCACATCGCCGCTCCTCGTTGTTATTGTTTGGGTTCACTGATAGGCGTTGACTCACCCTCACGCAACAACACACTCGTTGAGTGCGCTAAAGTTCCTTGTATGCGCGTGTGTGAGGTCTGATGCATACTGTTTTCTCTTACTGTGAAGGTTTTTGTCAGGGGTATGCGGATGTGTGTGGTCCATGCAGTCCAAAAAATTGGCCAATTTGTCATCTTTCTTCCTTGTTTGCATGATTTAAGTGTGTGCTTGCACAATGATTTCTAGGGATTTGGTGTTTGTTATGAACAAACTGAGAGAAAACTAGGACAAATCTATCAAAAATATTGAGAGGTTTCTTTCCTGCAAGGTGCCTGCAGTAGCAAAGGGGTCAAGTTTAGAGTCACTGCAGATGATAGGTGTTAGTATTGTGGAACAAGCAGCTCAGAGTCATTAATTCAGTGTGTAAAATGTAGCATTTATCTTGTTCTGTGTTCAGTGCCCGGCAATGAGGACGTCCTACGTTTTGAAATTGATCTGCGGTTTATTCCTAGAGTTCTGGTTTGGACTTTTGCTTCCCACCTCAAGAGGTCATCTGAGGATCTTTTGGACAAACCAACAAACCATAGATTAGCTCATGTCCAGCCTTCTGCCAAATGTGACTTCAGCTCAGCCTCCGATTGCCAGGAAAAGAGACGGAGGAGTCACGCACAAACAGACGGAGATTCAGAGGTCCCAAAAAACAGTGAAGAGAAATGTTCCCGGTATAGCATGTAAGTCACTTTTATAGTCAGAAGCTGTCTCTTCTTGAAAGTAAAGATAACAATCATCTATTGTCTGTGCAGATAGAGATCTCAGAGGAAAGCACACGGTGATTGAAGAAGCCATCTGGTTTTGCTATTAAAGAAGTAGATGTAGCCTTTTCTGTCATCCACTTGGGTAGTAACAAACTGGCTAAGCCTGCAGGTAGAAATGGTTAGTTAGATATTATCATTTTGTCTCAATTTCACAATTAAATGGGGTCCCGACTTCAATGCCTATCCACACCAATGTTGGGCCAACAGGGAGTGGACTACCTGGTGCCTGGTTGACCAACAACCCAAGGTCAACCAGCAGGTGCTTTCCAGACCTGGCTCTAGAAGGGTTTGCCATTACAAATACGACTTCTTCTTATGTTTTCTTCATAAGAAGACTGGGCTTGTCGTGGCATGTTTCACAAAACTGTTTTGTCATAAATTCGTGAAGAAAATCCCCTCTGTGATTTGCTTTTGGATGTCAGTAAATCACAAATCAAGCCAATGCACACGAGCTTTCAAATGACATCCATTAATCAACCAAAAGAAGAGTAGAGTGGAACTCGAGAGAGTCAGTATTGAGTGTTATGCATGAACCGTGTATAATAAAACGCATTTTAAATGAGCCAGACACATTGGTGGTACATGACGACTTATCATCTTTGTCCTTTTTTCCATTTATCATTACTACTGAAGGAATCACCCTTCGCTGAAGTCAAGTAATCTGTTTTGTCTTGGCACCTGTCATCACTGTATCACTCTGTCGAGCCGGAAAGTTGACTTCGCTCTTTAAAAGTCAGACAATACGAGGCTTTGGAAACCTTTAAACACTGGTTAGATTGACTCCCCCTCCAAGTCACCTCAGTCCATTTGGAAAGCACACAGAGATGACGATAAGGCATCTAAGCACCGTATTTAAGTGTTTTGTTAAAGAGACTCTAGAGATATGGTGATGAGCTCCAGGATCTGGGGCCAGGACGCCTGCTCTCTTTGGAAGATTACCAACCAGAGCCAACTTGAAGGAGACAGAAGTCTATCTCTCCTGGCCTGGGACTGCCTTGTAATCCCCCCAGAATTAGCTGGAGAGTTTCAATGGGCAGAGAGACTTCCTGTTTTCCTCCAAGACACATACTTTCTCCCCAACCCAATCTCAGATAAGCAGAATCCAATTAAAAACTGGATAGATGGTCACTTGTAGCTATAATTTATCTGTAATAAATAAACCTGACTTGATTTGTGCAATGGGTGACAGGAAACAACTTAGAGTATCCAGTGTGGAACTGTTGCCAGCATTTTAGTATCAGGTGATGGTCAAACATGAAGAGTGTCTGTATATAACGAGAGTGGCATATTTAGAATTGTCACCCTAACCCTCCTTCACCACAAAGGCCAATTTTCAGTTCAGAAAAATAGAAGTTTTTTTTTATTTGGTAAAAACAGTGATGAGAGGTTTTAATAGCTGATAATTAGTTTTCTTTGCAGACTGTCTTTGATTAGGGTCTAATAAGCTTTTGTGGATTTTACTGTCATGAATTCAGCTGGATTGTAATGAAGTCAAAGTCATCTGGTATTATTTTTATTGGAAATTTGTGGAAGGATTGTAAATCTTGTAAAAAAAATAAATAATAATAAGATGGTAAAAAAGTGGGCTTTCCAAAAATAATAGTTTTGTATAAATTTGCTAGAGCTGCATTGCAGGTTTTCACTCTAGATTGAGAAATATAATTTAACCCTTCTGCAGTCTTAAAAGATGGGGTCAATTGGACCACATGAAATTTTATTATCTGACAAGGTCACACTGAGCCAGCTTGCGCTTTGACAAGGTTTTGCTTTTGTGGTTTCGGGAACTGATGGTCTGACAGGACCAATCCCCCACTCCCCCGCCCTCCGACTGTGACATCTGCCGCGCTTCTCTTTAGCGTTGCGCTAAAAATGTGGGAGGGTTAATGAATAGTTTTCCACCATAAAATACAAGCATTCATGTTCACAAGTTGAGTTGCTGTTAAGTAGATGTAAAGAAAAAGTGTGTGTGTGGTTTGGGCACAGTAAAATCTTTCCCTCTTATATTAGTACTTAGACAACATTTTGGAGCAAAATAAAATCTGTCACTCCAAATATTTAGATTTAATTCAGAGCCACTGATAACTAATCCTCTATACACCACAAACTGTAGCCAAAATACACAACGTTCTCTCTCTCTGCCTGTCTTTCCACCTCCTGTCCCCCCCGTAGTCTCTGTGTGTTATGATTAAGGGTCCACATCACAGAATCGAGTTACAGTCAGTTTTAGGGCTCAAGGGTGGGACGGATTTTTCAGCACTGATGCAAATACTTTTTAACAGGATTTTTTTCTAGGCAGATGGTAAGAAGAACTAATAATCTGGATTCAAAAGAGATCCCTGGGCACCGATAAAAAATTATGGAAAGTGTTTTATGAGGGCAAGATCCCTCAAAAAAGCATATGAGGAAACAAGAGGATTATGTATAAATAACTGTTGAAGGAAGGTGAAAGGTAGATCCATTTGGCTTCATTTTGTGTCTTGTCTCTGCTTCCTAAGTTAAAATGACAAGGCCAAAACTGATGTCAGCTGGCTAAAGTACATCAACAATTCAGCTTTTTGGCTTACTGAAATTCCAGAGTCATGCGATACAAGTTACTTAAACCTCAAAAAGACAAGTTCTTCCTCAACTTTTTGGTCTGCACTGTAGTGGAAACAGCCCAGTGTACAGGCAAAGACCTGCATGCATGCTCCCTGTTTGTGTAGCCAGGTCATTTGGACGAGGACAAAAAGGAAATCAGGGATCAGAAGGAAAAATGAGTGGAAACAGAAGAGAGGGAGTTTGGAGTAGAAACAGGACCAGGGAGTTGAAACAGTCAGAGCAATGACAGAGGAGGAAGATGCTTGGGTTACCTACAGTCCTTATTTAAACCCACCGCGTAATACCCTCCAAACAATGGCCATCCATGAACAGATCTACCATAGAAAGTGCTGTAATACCAATAAAGATTTGTTTTTTTCATTGTTTATGGATTTTTTTTTGACTTGTCACTCAAGTCAATGTACATAAAACCGTTTTATTTTATTAATTCTCCTTTTGCGTCAGCTTTTTAGGGATGCCGCTCTCATTTTGAGAAACAAACTTCTTGGTTGAGCATAAAATAATGTGAAATGTAAAATGTGTTGGAATCAGTACTTTTAGGATTAACTAGTCCTTTATAAGCCCATATTTATATTGGGGTTCTTCTAAAGTCAAGATTACATTATTTTACTCAGACTCTGCAAAGCTTTTGAACTTTTTGTTAAAAATACTACTTTAAAGTCTTTTATTGTTTTGTCAAATATCTTTTTGTCTTACTAGTCAACAATTGGGGAGATAGAAATTCTTATTTCATGAGTTTATTATGAGTAATAATAGTGAAAATTTGAAGATAAAGTCATTCAGCTTTAGATTTATTAATTACAAAAGTGCATAACGCTACAGCTAAAACATGACCCCTGTAAATGGACATGAGTGTACCACCAGTATTTTTGTTGATGTATTTTTCCAGTGAGAAAGTTTAACTGATTTCATTGTAAAAAAAAAAAAAAATAAGTGAAATTCTCCATCAACCATGCAAAACTAAACAAACTCGGGTTTTAAAATCTTCAGTGTTTATATTGTTTGGCTTCTTTTTTTATTAGGTATTTTTCATTGTCTTTGCAGTTGGTGGTTCCTGTCCAGTCGGTCTCTCTCTCTGCCGATAAAAGAGTAGCGCACAACAAAATCTTTAAATGTGGATTTTCACTGCTGCTCCCCGTGGCTTTAAAAGCCCACTGAGAAAAAGACGTGAAAGTCGTATCAACAAATGAGGTAGAAAAAAAAACAATAATAATAAAATGGAGTGTGTTTCTGTCAAACGGCAGAAAAATTCCCATAAACCCCAGAACACTGGGGCTTTAAGAAAGGGCCGAGGCTGAATAGGAAGAGCAATGCAGAGGGTCGAGCCGAGGATTAACTGTAAAGTCAAAGAGAACCAGAGAGCCATGAGCTGCTGTGCGTCATACCATGTAATTGAGGACAGAAAGCCAACACACAGAGACACACGTAAGACTTTGGGTTAGGCTAGCTTAATATCGCAGCACATTTGACACAGCTGGTCACCTTGTGTGTCCCTCAGCTAATACTGTGTCCTATCACTGTGTTTGCTCAGCTAACAGGGCAATAAAGTGCTAATAAATGCTAGTCAGTGTTTGCAAAAGCAGTGAGCATACGCATGCGACTCCATTTAGCATGTAGCTATTTATGCTGCTCATATTTATGCTTATTACGTCAATATTTTAGGATTTTAAAACCTAAAAGTTTGGAATAAAATGATTTCATAATAAGCTGGGATTAGTTGGACAATTAGTCGAACTAGCTTGATGAGAGGTTACTCTGGATTTCAATCTAAATCAAAAAACAAGGGGTACACTGATGATCTTTGACACTTTGGTTTTGTAAAAATGTAATGAACTTTGGCTCTGTTATGTTTTTTATCCTTCAAAAAGTTCAGAATCAAACTTAAAAGAAAATCTGAATTTAATCATTTTTGTGGTACAGGACAAGTAAATAATAATAAAAAAAAACCTCAAAGAAAAATAGTCATTGAAGTAGGCAAAGTATTTTGAAAACAAAATACTTTGTTTTCAAAATCTCACAATTTACAATAAAGTAACTTGAATTACCAGTGACGTACCTTGGCATACAAATTAAATATGACGCTATGAGCTTAGTCATCCTTTTAAAAGTCTCTTGACCCAAATACCGTCAACAATTAGTGAACCAATTTCCAAGAAGTAGGTCAAGTGAGATGACTAGAGAAACTTACAGGACCTGAGTGTTTGGTGGAAGAAAAGGCGTAAATCCTGCTAAGAAAGTGTTTACATTAGCAACAATACTTGCTAAAGTGGGTGTGTCAAAGTACAAACATTGCTCATCTTTGTTGTCAGGCCTTGTGTGGTGCTATGAAGTGGGCAAGTCCAAGAATATCAAAACCAAATGTCTAAAATATAGTTTAAAAAATTATAATCTTTACCTTATTTCTGAAAAGCAGTGTACTTTGACAGTATTACCACATTTATCTATTAGTTTTCAAAATTCCACTTTCCACTGTGTCAAGATGGAGCATGTTACTGTTGTCTAGATGTGAACATCTCTTATTTTATTTAGTTTTATTTTGTTTCTAAGGATCAACTTATGATCTGGTAGTGTAATTTTAAGGCTTTATAAGGCCTCAACTTGCACTATTAACTGAATAAGTCAGAAAGTATCAATTTCACTTTTTAGATTCAAGCATCTGCCAAGCTGAGGTGAGTCACCATCAGCACCATCAGTGCTGATAGCATTTTGTAAGATTTGGCAATTTCATACTTTTGTCATTGTTAAAATATTGGTGAATGTATCCAAAAAATTAAATGTTCTGGTGATGAAACATTTTAGCTTCAATAACATCCCATGCCAGCTATGCTAAAGCTAACATAGACAAAATGTCAGCTCTGAATGTACGTGGTAAACAAAGATTTACTCTATTTCAGGGACAGTATGGTTGTATTGGAAATATTTATAAATGTATGTGCATTTCTTATTCCCACCTTTTAAATGTGTACTTATAAACAACAGTGGAAACTTAGCCTAAGGATAGCTAATGACAAGCATGAAAAGACTAGATTTTATGTCATTAAGGGGTGTTACTGGGTTAGCATGATCCCAGCCTGAAAATGGAGATTTGTCCTGGTACAAGAAAAACATCTTGTTAGAGTCAGCCAGAATATGTCCACAGGTATTTTCTCTTTCTAATTCTACTGCTAGCTTTTTTTTACTCTGAACTCAGTAATTATTGCTGCCTGTCCACCTGTCAGATCGCATAAATGTAACAATTAAATGACCATTGAATGCTTTTCAGTCTAATCTCTCCCAAATCTCTTCTCCAGCTCCTGTCCATGATGGTTTTCTCACTAAAACTTACTGTTGGCCTCATCCCTTGTCTTGCCAATAAAAAACATTTTGGTTTTGACTTTTTATTTAAAATAAAATCTGTTTATAACCCCTTACAAGCTTTTAGTGGTTAAAAAAGAGACAAAATCTCTGGTCATTGTTGTTCCATTCTCTCAGAGTCTCTGGACTGAAGCAAGTTTCTGGCCGTATGTCTCTTGAAATAACTCTACATTTGTAGGAGCTTCTAAGGTGTTTGGACATGCAGGAACATAAGTCATCCGTAAATCAACCTTTGAGCACACATTTGGCTCCGTGTGCAGCTGCCGAATGGAAAACCGTAATAATAGCTTTGAGGCGAAAAGAGTAGTAAGTCAAAACATCCCTTCAAGTCTTGAATTTAAAGTAATGTCAGTTTTTGTTAACTGTCTTTGCCTGTAAAATACAGTCGGTGAGCGGGTACTAACTCCACGTGACAGCGTTGCAGCACTGACACGGTGTTGTATCACAAAAAGAACGAATTGCCGTTAGGTGTTTAATTTTTGGGTTAATTTGAATTTAGTTTTTCATATCCAAATAAATGGAGTAATTCCTTCCAGACGTTTGGCAGAGAGGCAGATGAGACACATACTGTACTAGTTATGAGAAAAGCACAGAAGTCTTGTTTCCAGAAATGGATGCGTAGGCCTCAGCCTTTTGTAACATAGATAAAAATCTAGAATTATTATGAAAGCATGCTTCCAATATCAGACTGGGGCTTTAAAAATATTACAAGCAGGGAGCGAAAACAAGAAACCTCTAGACGTTTAACCGTTGCTTACATGTTTCGGTTTCTACTTTGAGAGTTACATTGATTTTCCTGTAGGGGAGCTCATAATGAAACGGATCCTTTTGTATCATTCATTTCTGAAATGTGTTGTAAAACTTCCAAGATAAAGGCTATAAAAAAATTTAAAAAAAAATCTAGAATAGAGCTATAATTTTGTGAGTAAAGTATTGAAAGAGCATTGAAAAATCATCTCCTTAAAGAGAGAGTTTTTTAAAGTAGAGTTTTATAAAATGATCAGTTTATATCTTAACTGTAATAGATAACTCTTTTTATTCATTGTGTCATAGTTGGTTGGCCCCAAAGGCTGAAGGCAGATCGGTTTAGTAACCATTATGCTAGTTTAGTTCAAGATCAGAGTGGACATCTACTGCCCCAAAACAACACAAATTTTAAAAGTGTTACTCAGGTTTATGTGAGCATTACACTAAAAAAAGACAACAGGGGATTCAACTTTAAAAATTTATTTGTTATAAGTAATCAAATTCAGTTTATCCAAGTAAATATGTTAAGTTTATTAAGTTGTCATGTTAAACAAATGTACATAAAGACAGTTTGACAAACTTCACTTCAATTGAAGTTGAACTTATGGTCTCTTTTTTCTACGTAGGCTAAAAGGGCAACACCAAATTCGTAAAAAAAAAAAAAAAATGTTGGTTTCATTAGTATGCAAAAGAGTTTCTAGTTGGAATAATCGGTTACGATGGTTATCTCTTTTTTGTCTATTTGTCAGGGTTTTATTTTTCAATGTTGCTTCCAAAAGTTTTAAAAATCTCTCGTATCTCTGTATGTAACATTCCAACACAAACTGCATAACAAATAAAAGTTGTTTTTGAGATGGGAGTCGTTTCAAAATCGTAAAAGTCAGATTCGGTCTCATGGAGTGGCTGTTAGCTTTAGCCTTCCTGCTTCGTTTAATCTGGTTTTAAACGAAGACAGAGAGGAAGCTACCTACGCCATGCAAGACATTTACTCTTAATAACCTTGTTTTCTGTTTTCGTCTTTCACAAGACAGAAACATCCAGGAAATGTTTCCAACTCGGCTCTCGGCATTTATCATCTCATTTAGAGAAAGATCTATGAACTGGAATAACTTCCCTTTCAAGCCTGGATTCTCGGAACAATCAAGGAAAACATAATAATGACAACAAATCCCTCTAGTCTCTAACAGGTTCCCTTGGCCTCTAAAAGTTGGCAAATGTGCAAGTTGGCAGCTTCAGTAGTGTTCAACACCTCGTGAAATATTTTAGATGTTTCTGAGTAATTTCTGCTGGATAACAATAACCGATCGAGTCGCATGGCAAAGTTACAGCACATCAACAAAGAACAGCTGTGGAGAGGAGGCCTTGACGGCTGTCGCACTGGCGAGGCTTTGAATCTAAATTCAAAAAATAGATCTAGTTTCTATCAAACCCTTCTGGAATAACACAAGCCATGACCGAAATTAAACACAGTTAGCTTTCATTTGAGGATAAATCTACTTTTCTTCTCTGATCTGTCGAGAAGAGTCATTGGGAGAGTAAGCCATCACTGAGAAATATTACATACTAATCACAAGTAGTGTGACTTTATTTGCAGATATTATTTTGAATCAGGATAAAGTGTTGGCATTTGGAAGTATTAGACTGTGATGAAGTTGTGGTTTCTTTCATCAGACAATCAAGGCAACACTCCAGGTATGTTTGGATGAGGGAATAAAATCATAACATAATGTAAAGCTAAAAAAATCAATTTAACATAACACTGCCCCTTTAAGCACACTCTTTATTTTCAATGACTCGCACTATAGAAGGAATTTAAAAAAACAAAAATACATATAAATATGCATCAACTCAATCCTTCAACAAAGTTTAAAGTTTTAAGAGACAAGACAATCATTGATAGGAGTGCAACTTAGGTGGCAGTTTGGATAAATGTGATTAGAATAGCAGAGTTTAAAAATGTACACGCACCCAAACCGCTAACCAGATTGCGGAGAAGGTCACACAATAGCTCCTGTGCTCTCTGAAGACACTAATTCAGGAAAAAGTCCTCCCCCATCAATGATTTCCTCTATAAACCACCCGTGAATGTGCTGTAGGCGCTACAACTGGAATACCAGGATGTGACACCAAAGGTCAGCACAGTCTGAACCAAGACTTTGTTGAAAATGACCAGGACATTGATGGGGAGTCACATACATTTGACCTGCGTTAGCAAATACAGCCTCTGCTAGGCCTGTTATGCTATGCTAGCTTTTCTTTTAGTGTCCTTTCTCTTTTACTAGTCCATTTTTGCTTTGCACTGTAAAACATTCTCCATACTACCAAGTTAATTTTTCGCAATACTCTCACCCTCACCTCATTTCACTCATGTCTGAGAGCTTTTCAAGTGGAAAGTTGTTCAGGTATGCTATCGGGTTTAATCTCCACATCTGTAATCCAAGCACATGTAAACACAACACAGACCTTCTGCAGAGGTTTCAGTGGGAATGTGAAAGGTAGAATCCCCAGAGTCCACCGAGTGTTTATTGTGGCTGACACTGACATCTCTCTCTCTGTTGTTAGTCAGGCAGGCAGACGTTTCTCATACAAACACACTCTGTTTGTCGTTCCAGTTTTGCCCAAGTACCTTCTCCTTTCTTTTAAACAATAGCTGCAACACAACTCTAAAAGTAAAGGACTTCAAGCTTCAGCCTCCCTGAAGCGCCTTCGATTTTTGTCTTGAAACAAACTCCGGTCAGCTGCAATTCATGTCAGCATAAAAACACATAGAGCTCTGTCTTGAGTCATGCTTTGTCACCACCTCCATACATAACCACATTTACTGTAAATGACAAACATGCCCACCCACAGTCCTCTTAAGCAGCCCGCGGGACACACATCGTTTCAGTTAGTGGCGTTTCACCACATCCACTGTGTGTACTTGAGTCAGCATCTGCTTTCAACTGGGCTTTAATAGTTTTCCCCCCTCTCCTTTTTCCGTCCACTTCACTTAATCGAACAGGATTCATAAAGGAAAAATATTTTCTTGAGTTTGTCCTGATCTGCTGAGGCAAAAAATGTTCTGGTTAATCTTAATTTGGTTAAATACACACCCTGAGGATAAACGATCTCCAGCTGTGTCCATTCAGATTGGATGCCACGTTGGAGCCGATTCATGCATTTTCAATTGTGGGTCGTCTGGTGAAAGAGGGAATAGTTTCTGTGATTTTTGCATTCTGCTACATAGAGCAGTGAGGTTAACGGAGGGGGGCAGCTGGCGTTTGTGATATCACAATGTAAAGGGTCTCTATGCATTAACCGAAGGCCTTGGGGGCAATGCAGTGGTACAAGGGTAGAGCCCTGTGCCTGTGCCGTACCAGTAAGGCCTCAGTCCTTACTGGTACGTTCTTGTATTCACACAGTTTTTGGCTCGGCTTTAAACCCCAACACTCTGGGAAAACCTGTGTGATCAGGTACAGTTAAAGAACCACAGGGCAAGTGGACTGAAGACAGAAACTGCAGTTTGTACAAAGAAATAATGTTAGAATGTGAAGATGCCGTCTTGTTCTGTTGGACCCAACATTTGGGTATCGTCTCATGGCTCATGTATAATTCTGTTTGCACTAAATACATAACCTTTAATGAACTTTTTTGGGGATCCAGGCCTAAAATGTTGCAATAAACCAGATACACTTGAGTAAGTTTTATACTCATATCTGATATTGTGGATTGGATATTGTTCACATGTCCTATCAGAGAAGTTGTAAATGTTTACAAACTCTTCAAAATCTTAGAATAAATGATAAATTGCAACTTTTGTGATCTTGTGGGGTACCCCAAGGCTCAATCCTGGGACCCCTCCTGATTAATCTCTACATTGTTCCCACTAGCTCGAGTTATAACAAGAAATACGATTAGCTACCATAACTATGCAGATGATACACAGCTCTACGTTATGATGTGACCGGGAGGCTGAACCCATCCATCATTCACTGGATGGGTGAATGATGGATGGGAACAAATCAATGTGTGGATGTGTGATATCTTTCTCCCGCCGAACAGAAGCAAAACTGAAGTTATTATCTATGGACCTAAAGAAGAACGATGTAGAGTCAGTTGGCCTTGATTACTAATAAGTATAAGAGTGATCAACATATTTGATGTGTATTTGTTTCATGATTTTAATGATGACATTGCATAAAATGCAATGCTCACAATTGGATTGTGATGATTTTGATGATCATCACAATGACATAGAGCACTTTGAACTGCTTTGAACTGCTTTGAGCACTTTGAAATAAACTTGACTTGACTTGAAAGATAAATCTTTACAGCTTACTTTCTCTTTCTCGCCCTGATTCACTGGAAACCACAGTCGCCTTGAGCGTTTCTGTCGCTATGTGAGAACACAGGTGACAGAGGCACACTGGAAAGTCCTGATTTCTTCTCACTGCGCCTTCGTTTTGTCATTTTCCTCTTCTCTCCCCTTACTTTTTTCTTCCACCATTGCTTAAGTGATATCAGGAGTCAAAAACACAACTCCCGAAAGAAAAGCTAACCTTCATTGTAGCCGAGTTAGATTAAACAAAAAACTCGCCATAAACTCAAAGGGAGCCACACTGTCTGTATCTTTATCGCCACAAATCTTAACAGCTCCTTTTTTCCCCCAAACAGTGACATTCTTAATTGTTTGAAGCAAGAAGGAAGTTAAAACAGAAATAAAGAAACAGCAGGCAGGTTCCACCCTGCTTTTGTATGTCTTTAAACTCTCTAAACTGGAAGAAATCCAAAGGGGCAAAATTCACAAAGAAAGGTCATCATTCCCACATGCACGAGCAGGGAGTGGTTTTCTGCTGTCTCGCTGCGGGGTTGTGTACACTCTCACGAATATTAGCTCATGCAAACCCCCGCCTGCACCGTCGGCACACAAAAAAACCCTGATTGCATGACTTGACGTTGCGCTTGGCAGGTGAAACAATGGGCTGTTAGCGCTCCACAGGTCTCAGACGCACATGCTTGTTAGTTGACATTCTGCATGCCTTGTGACAAAAGGAAACCTGCAGCAAACTCACAGAGGAGGAATCAAACTCAGCTAAATTCAAGACCGCCTTCGGGCTTTGAGTTGTTGTTGACCAGAAGGAGCACTTCAAAGCTATGGTCAGAACAAAAAAAAAAAGCGGACATTTTCTAACAAAAGCTTAAACTCCTTCAGAACGGTCCCGGCCACTAAAATATTACAGCACTAAAACCCAGTGTGATGTACGGATGTAGGAATGTCTTCTTACCCTCCGCTCTGCTCTGCCCTTAAAGCCATTATGTGACATCCATCTGTGTCTAATTCCATGTAATTTTCCTTAAAATTCACATGCTTAATCTTACACAGGCATATTATTGCACTGTAATTATGTGGAAAGAACATCCCCATTACTAAATTACTCCAAAAAGTTGCAATCAAAGCAACTTTTTAATGTGTACCCAATCAACAACGCATGCTCTCATTCAAGTCTGAAAGCAGAAATCGACCTTATGAAGGCGTTTGGTTTGGTAATAGTGAAATCAAAGCTGAAAGGAAGAATTTACTGGCAGTAAAAAATAAAACTGCAATCCCGCTGTAGGCAATTGAAGTTAATTTGGCATTTATGCCAATTTAGCTGGATTAAAGTGAAATAATTTTTTTGAATGCAACATCAGCACTCTTACACTTCAGAAAATACAAAAACTTGCAGAGTATTTCTGATCTAGTTTCTAGTGCAAATGTCTTCATTTGAAAGAATATAAAACTAATTTAAAGGTAACTTTTCAACAAAATGTAGGAGCTTGTTTAAGCCAATAATTACTTTATATTGATGAAAAACTTGTAGATTATGTCACATGTAACATTGGAAAAGGGTCCTGTTAATTATTCGCAAGTCAGCAAAGTTTTTGCACTTCTTTGTCTCATTGAATTATTCATGGTTTTGCCATTTGACCAGTTTCACTTTCAGTTCATCTTATCGGGGAACAGTTTTGAGAAAGGAAGATCTTCACCTAAACACAGTTCCAGAGATTGGCATTTTGAGGTCGTGTTTCCGTCATCCGGGGAATTTCGCAAAGACCAAACACTGAAGAAAATCGAAAACAAATAAGTGAGTCATGGAGTCGTAGAGGCAGAAGTGCTCACATTTGGGAGCGAGGGATCAGTTCTGGGGCTTTTTAACAAACACCTTCAGGACAGGGCTGGGGCTTTCTTGTGTTTCCAGACTTAAGAATGAATTTAATATGAAATCCAAAGCTACAAGTCTGCAACAATAAGCACTGTGCAACATTTTTGTTTCATTTCCCGAATAACGGATGTCTGTCTTGTACTTTCTTACTTAAAGACATCAGAAGCACAGCTAGCACTTATGTGGTTTGTGATCCCAGAGTTTTCTAGAGCCCTTCACTGTCATTAGTGTGTTTTGGTTGAAACTCTCATGAAGCCCACCCCCCTAGAAGCTGATATGTACTGTATGTAATGTTTGTTTGGCAAATAGCAGGAGGAAGAGGGGATCCGTTGTTGCACATTAAACAAAGCTAACACTCGTTTCGATTGCTCCACTGCATGACAGAGTGCTGAGAAAGCTGACGGTCATTAAACATGCAACAGGGATAAATCACTTGCCTCCAACAAACAAATCAATGTCAGATCCTCACTGGCTGCCTGCCAAAAGCACACTGAAGCCCTACAGCAGGGGTGCCCAAAGTCGGTCCTCGAGGGCCGGCATCCTGCACGTTTTAGTTCTCTCCCTGGTCGTACCAACAACCTTTTCAGCATGTTGGTGTTCTTCTTAGGCCTTCTAACAAGCCATCATTTGATTCAGGTGAGTTTAACGAGGGAGAGAACTAAAACATGCAGGATGCCGGCCCTTGAGGACCGACTTTGGGCACCCCTGCCCTACAGGGATGACAAAGTGGGAAAAGCATCAATTCATATGGGCAAACTCGATAAAACCGACTCGCTTGCTCGTCAACCAAATTGTGTGATTATTTGAGAGTTGCCTGGGCAAATAAATTACGTCTCTTCCTTACAGAAAGAAAATAACAAGCTACATGTTTTAATCAATGATTTGGCCTAATTTAGCTAGCTGTTGCTAACTACAGATCCAAAGACTACAAATGAATTGTGCTTCTTTTTTTTTTTTTTTTGATTGTCCCGTGGTCAGGAGGAGCATTTCAGATGTTACAGTGAGACTGTGGGGAAGTGGGGCGACATGACTCCATCATGTCTTTTTCACAGTGATTCATTACTGCCAACACAATGCATTCCAATAAAAGCACATTGAGAAACTTTCCATTGATATGAATTGTAATTAAAACCTTTGCTCCTGCGTTCCAGTTGGAATTTGACAATTTTGCCCCGACAGCCTGACGTAAACCTGAAAATTTACGCAGAATGAACTCACACGTTTCAGCTTTTTGGGCAAGTTCAGCTACCGTAACTTATGTAGTAGAGTTAATGTTATTGAACTGAGAAGATGGGACAAACCTAATGGTCTCTTAGCTGTTTAGTAGTACCTAATGTACTATTGTATCCTAAAGATCAGCTCATCCATTTTTAGTCTGACTTTTTCTGATTTGTCTCTCTTCCTTGCTGAGAAGCCCTCCACTATTTTGAGGATTTCTTCAATTTCATACAAACGCTACATCAGGTAAGGGGACAAGAAGAACCTCAGACCGAAATAGTGAAACTGTCCGTTTAAGTCCTTAAGAAAGACAAAGTTGCGTTTATGTACCCATGTAGGCTGGAAATAAACGAGTGTGTCTGAGGCTCAGCAGGACGGGTGGAGTCTGAGAGAGAAACTATTGAGTTCAAGGAAAACCTGCCAGTTTGCAGATTATGTTCTCTGAATTAATTATCACTGTAACTGAATCTGTGGGTTACTTTTGAGTCACTGACTCAGAGTTAAAGTTACCTTTTCTTTCCGGACTGAAAAACCACCGGGTTCCTATCATCTCAGGGTTCAGAGGGTTTTCACTAAAGCAGCTCTTGAATCAAATACCCACATTTATCTTTATAAAACAACACAAAGTACTGTACTGGATTGGAAAACTCTATGCTACCATTGGTTAAGGATTGTACAACTCGACAAATCTTCCTGGACTTGACTTACATTGTTTTATAAATGAATCGTCACCTTCCTAAAATAACGGCCTAAGTAATTTTTTGCCAAAAGATAACGTAGGGGGAAAAAAATGATAACTTTTGTCAAAAACAACTTATGATAGTATTCTGGGAAGATGGTGAAATTTAACCACCAACTTCACCTTACTTATTCACAAGTACACTTTATTTACAAATTTTAGCGAATTTACAGCAAACCAAAAAGCCTTCTGCATCATGCAGACGAAACACCTTTCGGGCTGACAATCAGTTTCAGTTGTACCTCACACATGTGAGCTTTTTCTGCTTGAGACACCGAGCTACGCAACTCGTTGAAGCGGGCTTTCGCACATTTGTTCTCTCCCCGCATCCCCGTTTGCACGGTGTGATTTACGGGACGAGGTCTCGGCTGTTGTTTCGCTCTTTAGCTCCCCATCTTATTCGTTTCATCGCAGAGAATGGAGAGCATTGTCACCAACGGCAAACTCTCTCCTTCCCCGATCTTGCCGTTTCTCCTCCAAAAGACACACGCTGTCGTTCCAGAACTCTGCCTCGCCGGATTTGAGTTACGTGGCTGCTTCTCCTCTTCCTAATCCTCTCAAATGAGACTCCTTCACTGCCAAGGAACTCCACGCACACAGACATAGAAACACGAAATGAGGGCCAGCTTTTCCAAGTGGCCCTCTGAGATATTCTTTTCAAGGTTCGGTGTCCTGCAAAAGCCAAGCGCACACACACACCAATGCACTGCTGGACATACACACCGAGAACAGGCCACACACATAATACATACGTACGCACGCGCGCGCGCGCAGAGGGGGGAACAGTGCAGCATTGTTTGCTCCTTCCTGAGAGTCGGCATCAGGATTTCTCTCCGGAGCCCAGTCTGTCAAACCAGAACGGACAGATATGAGGCACCGCATGTTTTCTGGCAAAGAACAGAGAAATAAAGTGCGTTCAGGTAGATCGCTTAAAAATCCCCGTATGAATGTTTCTTGCCCGTAGCGGGGGATGATTATTCCCCAAATCACAACATCGTGGACTTTATCTCCAGCGCAAGGAGATGCATAAATGATTTTACATGAGGTTCTGACATCGCGACGCATTCTTTTCCCCAATGTTTTCGTTGTTCTTGGCTTTTAGGGGATTTCTGAAAGCAATACTTGTTGGATGTAAATCCTGAACAGAAATATTCTAGTGTATTCTATAAACAATGCCTCAGGGCAACTTTGGCTACTTCGGTATTTTCAGCACAGCTCAGGATAGGAGGTCCAACGTAAAACAATCTGGGTGTGTTTTGGAGAAATTATGCCGTTAAAAGAAATTATTAGATATTCTCCAGATCTTAAAGAAATGCATCAACAGGAAACGCTGTAGAAACTGACCAGCTGCCAACTGACTCACAGCCAAGTTATAATCATGCAGAAATGATCGAAGCAGAGATGACTAATGACCTGTAAACGTCTCAAGACTAAGTTCATTTGACTGAAACTCAGTTTCAATTAGGGTTTAATAAAAGTCAGTTTAATCTGCTTTCACATGGCACTTATATATTCAGGACATTAAATCGGGATGAATTTTACAAAGTCAGAAACCAAGTGAGGTTATTCTAACATGTAAAGGCTCATATCTTTGTTGTCAACTGTGTGTTTCTTCTATTCTATATTTACAACTGTATGTTTTTACATGCTGAGGAATCATTGAGTTTACTCTATTAAGATTGTTCAGAAATCAATCTAGGATAATATTTTGCTGGTTATTTATTTGTTACATAATCTGGATACATTGCTTATCTGCATTCTGATATTTAGCATCCAACACTGGATAACCCTTAATATTTTACGTCTATTTATGGTCAATCAATGAATCCCATCCAAAATTAGATGAAACAAAGATGTTGAAAGTCACATTAGTGAACCCAGTTGTTCAACCTCATCAACATGCCTTTACATGAGAATTTCAGTTTTTTTTTCTTTTCAATTTGTGGTCAAAGTAAACATGCTTTTGTTAAATACGTAATACCATGTCCAGTTATTTACTTCTCATGTGTAAAAGTGTAGGTGCTGGAAATTAATAGAGTGCGTAACAATACATTCAGCTCACCCAACGGACAGTATTATAAGTAATATTGTCTCCTTGGATCGACTGAATAAGACGATGAAAGAGTTTCAAATAAAGCTGCTCATTATATCGAGTCACAATCCTCATTCCAATATTAGTGTGCAGTATCACATCCTGCTGGGATTTGTGGCTTTGACCAGTGTTACTATTTTAAAATTTGAATGACCAGACCACCAAATGCTTTACACACTGACACACAGAGCCAAAATGAAGATTTAAAGCAGATGCGATCCGTAATGACGTTGGCGGCTAGTCTTGGTATTTTACCATCGTTTATGCAGTTACACAATGTTCTCACTGAAATTCTGCTTTTATGCTTTTCCTCAAAGTAGAAAGTTTAAGCAAAGTGCATTTAAACTCGTTAACTTCAGTTTTGACGAGTAGAAGTAACTTTGAATGTGGAGAAGCTACGAATCGGATGCTAGCCTTAGCGTTGATAGAAAGCTACGGTGTGCGACTAGTGCTAGCAAAACATTCTTCTCTAAGCGAATACTTTTACACCATTTCTTCTTGTTTTATTTTAATGTTAGCAAAATAAAAAATTATTCCTGTGGCAACTCAAGAACTGTGGCAACTTTCCATTACATTTTTCAGTTTTTCCTGTGTTCGTCCATCACTGTGGTTTGGCTTCGCTAGAAAACAGGAAAGGCCAAATTGCAAAGAACAATCAGTCCTGCAGAAAGAATCTTCAACGCCAACTTTCTCTCCGTCAAGGACTTCTGCAGATCTAGGGTCAGGAAAAGATCCGCTAGCATCTCTGCAGACCTCACACGTTTAGGTCGGCATTACAGAGCGTTGTGTGAGAGAAACGTAGACGGCTTCTTCCAATCTCTCTAATGAACGCAGTGAACACCTTATGGCCCGAGTGCTCAGCTAATCCACTGTGAAACTAAATAAAACTTGAAAAGTTTGGCCGGATCTAATTTGGCGTGACACTTTGGGACGCTGTGGTCAACGGTCCTTCCCATGAGTAATTACATTTACCGACACTCTTACTCTATCCTCCTTTTTCTTTTTTTTTTCTGACATCTGACCAGAGAAGCATCTCATTTTGTTAAACTGCAGAATAGAATTACATCATTTCTCATGTCTAGCAAGTGGGGGTTTTATGTTTGCTGTTTTTTTTTTTTGGCTTTGAAAGCGGGGCGGTTGACTTACGGCTAGGAACTCAAGGGAAAGCCAAATCATGTGGATCATCACACTACTAAAACACACTGCTGTGTGGACAAGAACATTGGGAATATTCAGTGTAAAAAAAATAAAAAATTAACAAGATTAATGTGTTTTGAAAAAATATATATATATGCACATTAGAACTCCAAAGTAAATTGTGGTTTGCTTGTAAAATTTCAGACTTTTTATGGAGTTCAAGAACAATTAATCAAACCTTTCAGAAGTGATTCCCAAAAAAACACAAAGACAAAGCAAAGTCTTAAAAAAATGTTACTGCCTAGGCTGGACTTTTGTCGTCACGTCGATTTGTTCCGATTGCTGCCCTTGCTCCCACAATGATACTGGATTTTGCAACTTCAGGAATTGGCGAGGAGGAGTTGAGATTGGCAGACGCACAGCTGTCAGAGGAACACTCTGCAGAGAGGGAAGTTTTGACTCAAACCTCCTAAGACTCCCAAAATGCATGCTGTCAGGGCATGACAGCAACAAAAGCTCAGTCCCCCCCCCCGCTCTCTGGAGGCCCTCATGTCGACACTGGCTTACAAAATAGCTCACATTTTCCTCTCTGTTTCCCAACGGTTTTACTCAATCAAAGGCAAAATGAGTGAACAATATATTTGTTCAGGTCACTAAGGTTAAGATGAAATTTATGTTCCTAAGCCGACCCGTCAAACGCTGGACATCCCTGGGCTTTTCTGTGGCTCTTTCAGGTCAGTCTGAAATACCTTCATGACTTTTTTAGTCCATATTTGGTGCCTTAAGTTTAGCTTAGCAAAAGACGCTGGAATGTCGGCTTGGTTAGCCTGTTTGTTCAACATTGATATTTTGGAGCACTTTGCCATTAATAAATATCTTTCGTAGACCATCTTTTACTTTTTGACAAAAATGTATCTTCTCCCTATCTTTAAATAAATCGTTAATGCATTAAACATCATTAGTCTTTTTTTTTTTTGCTTTATTTTTTAAGCATCAAACAAGTTAATGAAATGTGCAAAAAAATTCAATTTGTCAGAATAACAATAGGGTTTAGGTGTTGAAATTATTTTGTGTGGCCCAGAACAAATTGTATCTTGTTAGCACATGGGGTTGATGCAGACGGACACTTTGTTGAGGGCAAGATTTTCACTCATTTTAACAAAAAAGATGCAGGCAAACTTTCCTCAGGTGAAAAAAACAAAACAGTATTTGTCATTTATAAACCATACTTTTCACTTTTGTTTCAGTTATGCATAAACAGAACCACAGAAATCTGGGTTTGAAATCCCAGTTCAGGACCTTTTTAGAGTTACTCTGTTTAGCAATGAAGAAAGTATCAGAACTTTCCAAATGCCAAATAACAAAAACATATAACCATTTGTACATTTAACACATAAACTACACAAGATCAATCCTGTTCTTGTATTCATGGCATGCAATGGTACTAGCTTAATTTAAAGCCACTCTGATTTACTGGATGTAACCCTCACCACTGGACATTACGTAACACGGTTCCGTTACTTTCAGTGTTTTTAAAACGTTGGATTTCAACAACAAAGTGCAGACACGTGACTGGTGCTCTTTTTTTTTTTTTTTTTTTTTTTTACAGCATTTGTTAGTCTGAATTGTTTGCTAGCTACATCTAGCTAGCACAACATTTTCACTTAAGGTTGTTTTTTTATACTTGTAATGTTGACATGCTATTTCAGGTGTGTATTGTAGCTTGATGAAGAGCCAGTTGTACACTTTATAGCTTTTGAAGGATGACAACTAACAACTTTCTTCTTCCATCATCGTTGTAGGACTGAAAAGCTGTAATGCTCCCAAACAATCGAAAATGTTTTTGGTTTGAAAAGGTGCACTGTTACGCCGCCAGTCAAATGAGGAACAGACTGTAACTCCCTCCCAACTTGTTAAAAAATAATAAAGATTTAGATAAGATTGGGCCCAATGCCTCCTTTTTTGCAGAGTAATGGGGCTGTATTTCAGTTTAAGATCTAAACACTGAGCCGTTCAGTCTGCTGCTTTCAGCAAGCTTCACATTAACCGTTTCGTCACTTTTGAGTCTCGACTCCTCAGATGGGTTTGAAAGTTGAATGAGGTGACGTAAGCCTGTGTTATTTGGATGGCTCACGCCAGTGCTGGCAGGAAAAAAGCCTGCACAGCAGCACAACGGGAAAGTTTGATGATGTTTCATCCAAAGAAAACCAGGGCTGCTGGGAGCCAAATTCAGAAGAGGAAAATATGTTTTACTGACATTTCTCTAGATTAGAGAAGTCATTTTCTCATAGTTTTGGCAGACTATATTTAGGTGCTTCATGCAAAAATAAATCCCAAAAATAGTAGTGTCTGTCCATGTTTCCTGCTTTAGCCTGTGACCTCGGATGCGCTTGCTAATGGAGCCAAAAGTTTACTTCTAATCTTGTTTTTAGCAGAGGGCAGTGATAGTAATGGCCTTTATCTCCGCGCTGACTTTGGCTAGAGACCGTTTCCGATAATAGATCAAACACTCCCTATCCACACTGTCAAGGCCTAATGGACACTGTTACCTGCATGACCGCACATACATCCACGGTCTTGAAAGAGAAACAATTTGTTGTTTTCCTTACATCAAAAGAGATTCCTCATCAACAATAAATCTTTCAACCATATCCACCAAAACGGGGAGTGCGTTTTGGCAGAGTCACCAGAAAGAAACTATGCCTGTTTTACACTCCTTTTCCTTCTGCAGAGTAACGCTCAGATCTTCTCATGCACGCGGGAACCTCCCCAGTACTCCAGCCGGTGGTAGCTGTCATCGTACCCCTCACAATAGACAGAGTGTCTCGGCCCAGACTCCGCTGTCAGCAGTTTTTCTTGGGAAGTGTCCTGATTATACGCAGATGATCCGTGATGACCTACTGTGCTCTCTTTGTGTCCGTGCAGTACTGAAAAACGACAGGGAACATATGGAGAAGTGAGCAAGAGGAAAGCCGGGTCTGAAAGAGGGATTGAGATCAGTCTTACCGCGCGCCCCAAAGTCCTCAGCTTCAATATTTATTTAGGTATCTTTTAATTTTTTACGTAACCAAAAAAAAGAACATTTTAATTGTAGTTTAATAACAAATCTTGTGTCGAGCACACAACAGTGATAAAAGTTATCTTAACGTTCTTTATTTTGCAGCATTATGATGTATAAGTAGGGGTATCTGGGATCATTTTTAGGGCATTTATTCATGTGAAAGGCTTAAACGTTGGTGTAAACACTCGACTGAACTGGGGCAGCTAAAAGCGAGCCTCGCTCTGCTGTATCTATAAATTTCCACTGTTTGTCTCAGAGAATTAATGGTCTCAAGTGTAGACTCACTGCTTGCCACAGTTTAGAAAAATACTCTAAGCCCCAATACTCCCTTAAATAAATATAAGTCCAGAAAAGATTTAAGCTCTCTTCGCCATAAACGTTGTTTTTCTTGAACGTGCTGTGCAAGAAGGCAAACCATTTCACATCTTTGCCTACAGCATTCTTCTTCTAGGAAAAGTATAAATACTTAGAATGACCTACTTCCCGGCGTAACACATTGTTGTTCCAATTTATTAAAGGTGACTCAACGTAGACACAAAGTAGGATTTGCAAGCTGACACATGTATCCAATTAAACTTGTCCTTAAATAGATGCACAGATTTTAAGGTCATGAGTCATCTTTAAAAGACAACATGTCAGGACGCACCATCTTTCTTCCCGTAAATTCTTTACGCGACCCGATTTGTTCGGCCTCATATATACATACACACTATGATCTTCTACAGGACCAAGTTGATCCTCTCAGGCATCAACACGAACAACTGTTGCAAGAGTAATAAAAAAAAAAAGTTAGCTAGAAAAGGGAGCGAAATGTCAAACAAAGGCGACGAGAGATAGAAAGTCAAAAAAAAAAAAAGGAAAACATTTCATTAGAGAAGAGAGGTCAAGTGGAAAGAAATTAATAAAACTAAATCAGGGAGTTGAAGGAGGGCAGCAGAGTAATTTCGTTCTCGTCATCAGCGCTTGTTACAGAGTCATTAGTTGGACTTTTAGACCGTGAAAACCTCCCTGAAGGATACACACACACACAGTGCATAAAGTTGCTCCAGAAACAAAGACCGTCACCCATTTCGCTTCTCATAGATTTTCCTCCTAACCATAACTCTGTGTTCCTACACAACTGATAACAGAAATCCATGCTTTTCCAGAATTTCTAGACTTGTTTTCTGCCACTTATTCTGGGTATAAAATGTTACTGTGGATCATCTTGAACAGCAGTCAAGTTCTGTTATCTGAAGGTCCCACTGTAATGAAACAAACTGATGCCAAATTTGGTATGGGATCATTTCGCTGCTTTTGTTGCCTTTGGACTAACTTTATTCCAATACCAAGACCTCTTGGACTTGTCAAATAAAATATGGAGTACCCTCAATTAAATGTAGATTTGGTAAATCATAAATTTGTGAACTTCTGCACTTTATTATTGCCTGTAAGACTTCTTAAAAGAGCACCTCCAGTGCTTAGACCCAGTTTCAGAGCTGAAAGTATAAATCTACCTAAATTTACGGCTTTCTAAAAACAAAACGTGTCGTAAAAAAAGGCCTTTTTAAATGTTTCACTAAGTCTAATACTTCAAAAAGCGGTTTGGCAAATCAAATTAAAGCATATCAGATTATTAAAAGAGCCAGTCATTTAGAAAATTGAGCAAGGACAAGAAGTCTGGAAAATAAAGCTTTTATCTAAACTCATCAATTTAAGTAATGAAATCTGAGAATCTAATAATACTGCATTCAGTCATGTACACAAGATTGTCTTAGTAGTTTTAAGATGATTGTGGTTCTTTTTCAAGTTCCCTTGAAGTGTTTTTGCTTTGTGTTTTGCTTCCTAACTGCTCAAAAATGAGGAATGAGGAATCAGGAAACTTCGAAGTTACAGTGAAAAATGTGAAACACATGTGAAAGGAAACTGACAGGGAAACGAGGCTACTCCCTGAACGTGCACAGCGATGGGGCAGGAGGGGGTTTTAACTCTGTGACGACCGTAGCTGTCCCTGGAGGCCAGTCGAAAGCAAGACAACTATTTGAGACACTGGAAGTCATTCAGCAGAAATTAAAATGAATGTAAAAAGTACGATAACCCCTAAAGGATTATTGAGCATAAGAGCACGGGAGGAGCTATACATGGTTCCTAGCTGGTTTTAATTTAAATTTAAAAGATTATTTTGTTGCTTTTTGGCAGGAAAGACTTGCATTAACTCCTTTGTTTTTCCAAACTTTGGTTCACAAGTACCCCTTCTGATTTCTTTCCCATCTTTGTTTGCCATACAGGTTCGTAGCCAAGGAGTGACAGAGGAACTGAAGTGCCTGAGTTTACTGAATGCTCTGGACAAGGACCAGGACATCCCGGATCAGCTGGCCCAGCTCTTCGGGGAACCATGCATCAAGTTGGCCGAAGGCATCAAGGCCTACATCTCGAAGGTAGGGAACCACTAGGGCCTTCGTTCGACTATTTCAGCAAATTTATCAAGGCTTAGATTCATAGAAAGGAGTTTAAGGCGGTTATCTGTCCAATAGGTGTCCGTCCCACGTTTGTGTATCAGTAGTTGTGTTTCCATTGACCCTTAAAACTACGCAAATTGGAATTTTGAAAGTAAATTTGCTATATCGAAAAATGCCAATTTCACAAGAACTCACATTTTTTGGTGAACGTTTTGTGCTCGGATGAGGTGGAGGTTTTTTCAGTCGTATCGAAATCGGTGTTTTTTCGCTTTATGCCAGTTTGTATAGAGGACCAACGTGCTCATGTTCAGGCATTAGCATTCTTGGACAGCGCACAGCTAGCTCCAAAAGAAGACTCCTGGCATTGCACAGTTCATCAGAAGTTGAATTTGTCATTCAAAACTGTTGAATTGATATCTCCCTTGTGAAATTGCCAACTACAATTTCCCCAAAATTGCAGCCATTCCAAAGTATAAGTAGCTTGTCGCGCCAACGTCTCGTCTGGTAGCTAATGTTTGCTAGCGCCTAAAACGTGAATGATTTTTAATGACTTGTCATGTGAACAAGGTTTTTCACGTGTGATTTTAATCACATTTCTTATCCAATGGAAACACCGCTATTTTGTTTTTTCAACATTATCAAAAATAAAATCTGGAAACGTTTTGCGCACATTTGTAATGGAAACGCAGCTAGTGTGCAAAATGCACTGGAACACAGTACAAAAAGCAGAATGCAAGGGTATAATCCTGAACAAAAGCATGTGATTGATGATTGATAGTAAGCTGAAATGCTCTATTAAATAAAGTTCTGCTCTGTAAAATTAGATGATTTTGAGGTAGGAATAACTGCAGCGCATCCAAAAATCGCTGTTCTCAAAGTGACTATCCACATTTTCACAAATCTGCAACCTATTACTCCCCACTTCCTCACACACACATGATTTGTGATAAATGGGGCTAGTTGAAAATCTGTGGAAGCGCCGCTGAACCTTTCAGAAACTTCCAACTACGTCAGCTTTAAAGAGCAGAAACATTTGTGAATGTTTTTTCTTTCAAGTTGCTTCAGATCAAAATAAAAAAATACATACATTCCTATAAGAATCTTTATTTCATGCATATCCTACCTTCTTATTAATTCTAGCAAGGCATAAAAATATCTTCTGTTTACAAGTTTTCACAGAGTTACAGTCTCTCCCCTAAAAAGCCCAGTTTGACCACAGAATTGTCGTTTTAAACCCGTCGGCATTTTAATATAAAGTCGTTATCAGTGTGCGTCCGGCCGTCTCTGCAGAGCGCCTGGATTGGGACCAGATGAGTTTTGGCTTTTGGGTTGCAGCTTGAGCGCCTTTGCTCGGTTCCAGCGAGCGCAGAAAACTTCTGCAGGGACCAACGCAGACCTCAGGGCGGAACGACTGTGCACATTTGTCACTGTAATGGAGCAACGGTCAGCTGTGATGGAGTATCAGTCATTTAAAGATAAATACATATTCACACGACAGATGCAAACCCAGGTGGATGGTTTTGGACAGCCAAACAAATCTCTGGCAAATTTACATAAATCATAATGAATGAGACAAAAGTGTTTGAGTGACAGCTCACTGGAGACATGTTTAGGAAAATATCATTGTGGTTATGGAAACTTCAACCAGTTGATTCTTAATGTCAACTCAAATAGTTTGTTGATTTTGAAAACTGAAGATCTGCCGTTTTTTGATAAAAAACCCCATCATTCAGTGTCGCTTCGTGTAGCCTGTTGTTGTTAAAGTAATGAAAGACAGATATTCATTAAGATGAGTAATAGCTGGCGCTTGGAATTTGGAAGAGAACCGTACTCGGCATTAGCCACAGGAGGGCTCATTGTCTTAGTGTTTGTAACATATGAAGTCTTAAAACAACTCCCACATCCTTTTAACATGTGCAGCGAGTGGTAGCACCAAGCAAATGGACTCAAATCCCTTGAACATTTTTACATTTTGTCATGTCATAACAACGACATCAGTGCATTATGTTGGGATTTTGTGTGAGAGGAAACACACAAAATGAAGACAATGAGAAAATGAAGCAACGTTTTTTAGCAACGGTTTCTAAAAACAACAAACAATCCAATGTTGTTGCACATTCTCTATGGGATTTAGGTCTGGACTTTGACTGGACCGTTCTAACAATCCCATTGGAGTTCAGTGTTTATGTTTAACCCTTTAACTGTCAGCATTTATTGTATCATTTATCACTTATCGTGATACATTTTTGTATGATAAGAATTTTTGGGTTGTATTGTCACTATAAATTCCAATTAAAGAGTTAAAAAAAAATACTATTACTGATTGTTAGTTTCAGTATTTTTCTCCACTGTTTGTTCAGTGAAAGTATCAATACCCATCAATGAATTTGACAATATGATTAAATCCAGTTAATGTGTTCAGTGTAGTGGTATAAATCACACTTCTTTATGTCACTGGTGTTATCAAGAAGGATATTATAAATGGGGATGTTTTTTAAAAGCAGTATTTGTATTTATATATTTGTGGAGCAGTAATTGTGTCATTACTCTTAGACTGGTTTTGCCCAAAGCTTCCATCTATACGCCCAAACTTGTTCTGAGTGTCTGTTTTATTTCTTTGTTCATTTCTTAACCAATAGAAGATTTATCTAAGCGAGTTTACAGGCAGGTATAAAACTTACGTGCGTGTGTGAGTGTGTGCTTGTGTGTGTGCGTGTGTGTGTGTGTGTGTGTGTGTGTGTGTGTGTGTGTTTGTGTGCATGCCAGGTGTCTGACTCTTATTCCGTCAATAAGATCCTGTCAGATGTTTCCCAGTAAGTGTGGAAACTTCTGAAGAAGCTGCAGGTAAATTAGTAAGCTATTTCCTTCTTACGAGAAGTCAAACCTGGCTCGTCCCGAACTCTTGTTAATTATTACTGTCACTGTCTTATGCAACTCTAGCTGCAATAAAATATCTTAATACTTTTTCAAGTTTTTTCCACCAATTGTTTTTAAAATGTCGGAAACAAATAAATCTGTTCAGAGGATAATGTAAATATAGAAAAGCTGCAGGACCCTAGTTACATTAAGTGAACACACCCTTTAACACTTTAGTTTAATCACCATTTGAGCCTATTTACATTCTATATATTGACGTGCGAGTATTTTTCCTCTACCTTGTATAACTCCTTCTAGTGTATCAGATTATCACCTCTAGAGGGGTTTCTTTAGGTAAGCATGCAAATAAGCAAACATTTAGATTTTTTGTCTTTTAACGTCGGTCAGGTTCACTGTAGTTAATGGCAAGTGTGAAGTAAATGATAAAATAAACCAAAAGTGATTGAAGCGATTTATTATGGTCTCTTTTTCTTACGCCATCGAACCCGGCAGTTCAATCAGGGTGTGTACGTTTTCCAGATTTACTCTCTCAGCACTGATGTTTGCCCAAGTTAGGTAATTAAAGACCTAGATTAAGTTGATATTTCTTTTTAAATGTGCCTCATTGTTTGAAACATTGTGCAACAGGCTGTTTGAATAAATTTCATCTTTCTGTTTGCGAAAAACAAAGCAGGAAAGCTTTTCTTAAAGTGGCAGTGTCCGTTTTTTCCCCCCCATTTTGTTTCATTTAAGGAGAATTTTAATTGGTTATGCAGTCCAAAAAAATAAAATAAAAAATACAGTTATGTTAGCTAAGTTGCTAAGAAGCATTAGTACACTGGTGGATTTATCAGATCACGTGTCGTCATCTCAGGTTTCAGAAGTCATTAGTAGTCTGGCTCGACTTGATGACGTCAAACCTACATTAAGGCCAGAGCTGCGCAATATAATAAATCTCGGTTGTCATCGGCAACCGAGATTGCCGATGTGTGCAGTATCTCAAGCGTGAAGGACTCGTTGGTTGTAATACGTCGGAGGCCAGGTGCTATGCATTCACGCTCTTTTCGCAAATAATTTATTAGGCGTTTTGGACGGACTTTGACTGTTCTTGGGGCCCGAGGCTCATGAGGAAACTGAAGTTCTCAGGGAGTTGCAGAGGGATGATGGCGCAATATTGTGAACAAGATTGGAAAACAGGATTCAGTGCCATTGTTTTTGGTTTTTTTATTTCATTTATTTATTTATTTTTGGAAAGAATTTTGACAACATGCTAAGATCACAGCGCCATGTAGTGGCTTGGCATGACAACTACAGCGGATTCATAGTGTCGTTGCGCGAAAACACCGGCTGTTTCCAGACATTTCTCTCGCGTAAATGCAGCGAAGGCTGTTTCCGTCTGTGCTTCTCTAAAAAAAGAGAAGCAGTTCAAGTCTGGTTCAGTTTGTCTTCCATCTGCTTGTAGAAAAAGATACAGATGTAACAGTTTACGAAAAAAAAAAGTTCTAGTAATGATACAAATTTATCTGTATTTGAGTGTGGTGAAATCCCTTTAAAAATCTTTAAAGTGTTGATTAAAAACTAAACATGTTTTATTTTGATTCCAATACATTTGCAGTAAATAACCAGAGATATCAGGCAGCTAAAAAAATCTATTTGCCTGAAAGAATTTCAGTATTTCCCTTCTTTTTGCTCAGAATAAAGAAATAACAAAACTTATTCTCCTTATCTTTCTAGTCATAAGATTGCAGAACATACCAGACTTGTTTACATCCAGCACAGCTGTATGACTGAAACCAGACTTAATTTGATATTTGACAAGGTAGTTTATCCTTCATTTCTTCAGTCACAAACAGGAAAGCGGCTCCCTTGAGTGTGACACTGACCTCTAACCTGCTTTAAATTGGTTCATATGGGGGTAGAAAAACTTACAGTAAGTAGCCCCAGTCAAACAAACCCACTGAACATAATGTGCACTAAATTAGTTCAGCCTCAGGCAGCCTCTCCGTCTGCTTTGGCCGAGTTCAGCTGTATAGACACCTGGTTCTGCTTGGCTGTGACTTGTGAGATTTGCTCAGACAAGCGGGGACTTTACAGTATTTGTTTTGGATGCAACCAGGAATTTATTACTTGATTCTGGTCCAAAAAAAAGGAAAAAAAAGAAAGAAAAGGAGTCGTCTTCCTTATAAAAACACATTCATATTGATTGCTTATGCTGGTACAGTGGCAGTTTGGCCTCAAAGATGCAGATTATCACCTCAACAATCAATTTACAGTAAACCAATCCAAACACACACCAGTTGACACAATTGTAATCTTGCAGTTTGTAAGCGGGCAAACAGATAGCAACTGAATCATATTTAGGTCAGACTCGGCTCATTTCTGGTGCTGAATCAGAATGAAAAGGCTTGTGACTAAAGGAAGCTGCTTTAAGAGTCTCAGACACACACACACACCCACACACACCCACTCTTAAGCCCGCTGAGTCAATCCAACATTATAAGTCATCTTGTAGTAGACATCGCCAGGAGGACTTTTCCCACTTCCTCTCAGTGTCTGGACACTTAGAGCCATTTAGCTTCATCCTCCTCATTTCCTATTGCCTCCATAGAGGCACACACACACACACACACATATATAAATGAACCAAAACTGTATTGTAATTTAAGCCAGTAGTGGAATGCAAAGGTTTCGGTGATTTTAGCGTACGGTTGTTCTTAAAGTAGCTGTCACAGTTTCTTGTCTGGCCATTCACGTACCCAATAATAATATTTTAACAAAGCTTTTTATTTTTTAGTTATGACTTCAACATGTTAATTAATTTTGATCACTTAATTACATATATAATTTTTTTTTAGTAGTCTTTCTTTAGCTAGTCTTCGCTTGTTCTGGTACATAAGCGACATCCGCAAACCACAGCAGTGAACAACAAAGCTGCTTCTCCTGACCCACTGTGGGTTCATTTTTGCTTCAAAAAAACAATCAGACAAGATACTGGAAAAGAACAATTGTTGTGTGCTAAAAACAGAAACCCCATCAGCGAAGCTAGCCAACCCTAAAATAGCTTCTCAATGCTAAACATGTTGCAGGAGCACAGACGTCCTCGACTCTAATGTTGGGGTCTAAAGTTCTCATTTCTAAAGAAGCTACATGAATGATCAGGGTTTCCTGAAACACCTTGAATGCACTTTGCACCAATCTGATGGCTGAACAACAGAACCACAAATATCTTTGTTGTTCAGCTCATTAAATAATTTAGCTTAAAAAAAAAGTTTTTGTATTGTAAATGCTTCTTACTTTGTCAATAGTTAGAATAAAAAGCCATTACATTGTGATTAAGTTCCTAATTTGAGTTGGACAATCTGCGCTTTGGAATTAGCTGTCTAATACATATATAATTTTTTAATGGATGGTAATTTCCTCCACCTTGGATCTCTTGATAGTTGGTCGGTTGTGGGTTATTAGTGTGTTCTGGGTCTAATTGTCCTCCCACAGGTACCAATTACTTCTATTTGCAGAGTGCAAATGGCTATGAAGTGGAACCGTTGGCTCTTCTAAAACATTTACTTAACGATTTCACTAACAAGCCAAAGACTTTACAAACTCAGAGCCTAAGGTTTTTGGAGTAACTAGATATTTACTTCTTTCTTTGACTTTACTTTAAAATTCTACATGAAAATGGAAGTGTGTTTTTGCCAACCTGTCCCTTTGCTAGTTCTTTGTTTCAACTTTCAGCCCTTCGCCTCCTTCCTCTGGGCTCCACTTGTACGATACAATCGGAGTGCGCTGCTCCATGCCCCTCTGCTCCTCAGTGGACAGGAACGGGAATGTCTAGCGCTCCTCCTGTAGGAAAGTCAAAACCTCTTGCTGGTGAAAAACATCCAAACACATTAACGTCCAATTATCCTCTTATAAACTTTCACATGATTAGATGGTTTTATTTCCTGTCACTTTTGGAGGAAAATAATACTGTGGAGTTGACCTTTTTTTAAAACAACATTGCGGTTGCGTTTTTAGCGCATAAAGAGAGGTCAGCTTTTGGAGATTTCCGTGTCTTGATTTTTGTTAATATTACGTCACCCGATGAAGCCAAGATGGTGGTTAGAGCGAGCTGGCAGACCGAGCAGGCGCCGTCTCTTTCCTTATAAAATGCTTCAGTGAAAGGCATGGAGATGTAGATTTTCAGCCCAGGCAGAAACCTCAGTGGATTATCTGACAATCTTAGAAAGCAGTTACACAGCTTTACACCAGTAAATATCCGGCACAGTAATCGTTAATGTGTGACACATGCTTCTACATTGTTTATTGTAATGGAGCCGTTCAGTCTCAAACTTTCTCACAAACACAAGTCTCAGAATGGTTTAAAATCAGCACAGAACAGCCGGAGATGCGACGCAGTGGTGTGCATTGTACATGGCAAAGTGTCTAAAAGTGGTTAAAAAGTGGTGACCAGAGGTTAGACAAGTAAAAACAATAGCCTTTGTGTTTTGTAACACATTTAGACGAATGGGTATTAACAATACTGTAAAGATGACCTTGAACAGGTTAGGAGAGGTCAGTGGGCTACACAAAACATGTTCACCACATTCTGCCAGATAAGCTGCTGCTGGCCACGCCCCCAACTCAACATTTACACAGGTTGCAAACAGATTCGCTTTGAAAAGCATTACGAGAGCCTCCTGTACAACCAAAAACAACGCACAGTAAGTGAACAACAAAACATCTGTCTTTCCCAGCAACCATTGTACAGCACATACAGTGGTAAAACCAGCTGACCAAACGTGCTGGAGCTCAGCTTTTGTTGTTAGGTGACTTAATTGTTTTTGAAACGGCTCATTTTTCCAGAAACCAAAAAAAGTAATTGTTCACCAAAAATCAGCATTTTTTTTTAAGCATTTAAGGTGTTTTTAGAAGCAGTTGAGGCCCAAATGGAAAAGTAAAAACATGCAAAAAGTTTCCATAATAGGTCCAAACAATTAGAAATTGAAGAATTTCTTTTTAAAATGTACATAAAATATAATTTAAAAAGTTCAGCAACATGGTCCTGGGTTAAAATCCAGGTCCTGCGGTCTTTCTGCATGGACTTTTCTAATAATTAAAAAATAAAATCAGACCCAGAACAAATTAGGACACGTCCACAATTTTTCCAAAACCGCACTACACAGAAATCATACATATTATTAAAACAAACTCAGCATTTTAAATCTGTTTAAACTTCAGTCATTTAGTTTGTTGGTCTAACTGTTGATTTGCGAGTGAACACTTGTTTTTGGCAGATATGAGCCTTAGACAGATTTAACTGGACACCAGAACAGAGGAAATGTCTAGTCTACATTAAACACGGCATTCCAGGAGAAGAACCTCACCGACCGTAAGCGTCATGGTCTAGAGATGATTTGCTGCAGCGGGATCTGGTCGTCTCACCAATTATGGAATCCCCCATGAAATCTGCTGTGTAGCAGAGCGTGGTTGAGTTAAACGCAGTAGAAATGAAATAGAACTGGGCACAGAAATATGATAACGACTCAAAACGTGCCAGTAAATCCATCCAGGACTGGTTGAGGATTTAGAAATACAACATCCCAAACATCTTGGAGCTGACAAAATGTCTCCATGTATCAGTCAATGTGGGTCCACATTTCCAGAGATAAAAAATTGTTTTAAACATAAATATGTTACATTTCTGGATATTTAACTTTGAGGGTTCCGGGTTTTTTTTCACATGACTGTATGTCTGGATGTAATCATTTCTTTAAAAGAGTGGTAAAAACTTTGCTTTGTCTCAGTATTTGTTTACATAGGGCTTGGAAGTCTGGTTGTAAAATGTGATAAAGGAAAAACTTACTGCTGAACAACAAGCATGGTTTGAGATTCAAGAATAGTGCTTAGGTATGCGTTTATCATCTGACCTTACAGGAAAGTTCAAGGTCTTTTGTTAATGTTTAACTAATTACAACCATATTTCTCACTCCAGTTCAGTAACAACATCAAGCACGTGTAAGATTTACCAGAGGCCTTTGAATTGGAGCCATAAAACTGCTCAGAATATCTACTGATGTAAAAAGTATGCATAGCCTGCACTATTTCAAAAAAAAAAAAAAAAAAAAAAAAAAGGATAATTGTGAACAGCGCCCTCTGGAACAGGGAAATGAACTCCAGGGACAATTAAAGGAGGTGAGTGGCATCCAGATGCTTACATTGGTGTGGTCTGCTTACCAGACGACCTGCAAGGGTAACTCACTGCAGGTTTTGAACGGCGGGGACGAGTTTGTGCTAAACTTAAAGGAAAGTGGATTCACATTGAGCAGAAATGATGGCTGTCAGTCTTTAATTGAAACATTAACACAGTCAGTCACTGAGATGGTGGTGTTGCATCCTGGGCAGATGAGTGTGACCTGTGTAGCTATCCGCCTACACAGTGAACAGCTGATACTTCCTGATTAACCTCAATGATCCAGTCGTTTTACCTCATCATGGGCGGCACAGGCCAGTTCACCTTCATGGCGAACAATGCTCCACCTCAACAAGGTGTCATTTCTAGTTGATCTCCTGGCATCAAGTTGCTTAAAGAAGAACAATCGCCCCACCAACTTCTGGATCGATTCTTGTGACCCTTTCTTGTCTCATTATGTTTTTCTGAGAAGTGACCGCTGATTCTCAATGGCGTTGAGGTACGGGAAGTTTTAAGGACACAGCTCCAAGATTTTAGTTTTACAACGCTTGAGTCGTTCCATCATCACTTACATCTCATTACATGGTGCTTCATCTTCCTGGAAGACACACAAATCATGTCCAAAATGTGTCTGAATTGTCAAAGGAATTGTCTCTTGGAGGCCATTTTGACCGCCCTCTTAATTCTTGGCAGTGCTCTTTGGTGGACTTGTAAGAAAGTCCACTCCCTTGGATGAGAACCAACCCCACACATGGATTGTATCAGGATGCTTTACTGTTGACACGACACAGGGCTCATGGTATCACTCATCTCCTTCAGACAAATGATTTTCCAGATGTCCCAAACAGTCAGAAGAAGGATTTATCAGAGAAAATAACTATGCAGGACTCTCACTCGGTTTATTCTCACACTGGCTGGCGGATTCTAATCGTCAGCCAGTGGATAGAAACTGCTTTTTGGATGCCCTATTGTACAAAAGTATTCAATTTATTTTACGTGCAGAAGCATTTGCAACTGCCAGCTGTCAATGTTGCGTAAGTACAGGTCTGACAGCAACAAGATTGTGCGGGGGTTATCTACAAGAAGAGGTGATTCTGGCACTTTTTTGGACGCCTTGCAATCTTCTTCAGTACAACTAAACCATTTTACTTTAAGGTTCTTTCCCATGTCTTTGTTGTTGGTCCAGTTTGGTAAGACAAGTTTTTTGATACAATTATTTAATGTTTTACTTCAAAGCCACCATCTAGTTCAGTGGTTCTCAAAGTGTGGGGCGCGCCCCCTAAAGGGGGCGCAGTGCCATTGCAGGGGGGGCACAGGAAGCAGTATGGATGAATGAGAAAAAAAAACAACAGTTATACAAAAGTGTTTCACTATAAAGATGGTTTGTAGTTTGTTTTGTTGCAACCTGAAGTGTTAAATAAACTTCAGTGGAGTTTGAAAACAAAATATGTGTTTAAGTTTATGTCTGGTTGAACAATGTGTGAGCCCAGTTGATTTTTTTTTTTTCTTTTTTGGGGGGAATTTAATGTAATCTATAGGGGGCCCAGAAGAAAACCTTTGGGAACCACTGGTCTAGTTAGGTGCACAAGGTTGTGCCTAATAATGTGCTATTATTGAGCTGGGCCTCCTCTTGGCTCCAGAGGTCCATTAGTTCCTCAAGACAGATTCAATAAGTTATCAGAATCACTCCTCAGAGATTTTGGTACATATTGACACGACAATATCAGATGGTTGCTACACATTTGTCAACGAGAATGATGAGAACCCCTCCATTCACCGCAACCTGGAAGCGCTCTATTGGATTGAGATTTGGTGACTATAGATGCCACTGGTGTACAGTGAACTCATTGTCACGTTCAGAATCAATAAACGCTGTTTCTGGTGTGCAAGTAATTTCTAGCAAGTCTCCACATTCAGATGCCTAGTTGGACCAAATCATGGCTATGTGATTGGCTGATTTACTATTTGGGTCAACGAGCATTTGAACAGGTGGGTCTAATAAAGCGGGCTGTGAGTGTTTCTTCAAATAACCCGGTGCCAGAGTGAAGGGGGTTCTACACCGAGGTCTAGTTTTATATAGATTCTGTGAACTGATAAGACGTGCGGTGTGCTTGGACATTCAGTCCTGCTGGCTTATGTTGCTTACATAAAGTCAGAAAAAAAAAGAAAGAGAACAGAAAAGGCAGTAAAAACAAAGGAGAGAAAAAGTGGTAACATGAGATTGAGGGAAAATAAGCTAATAAAAGCTAGCGTTAAACACTTTTGGCTCAACGCTGACTATATAAAATATGACTTCGCATATCCCTCAGCAGAGCACGCGCAAGCCATAAACATACCCGCAAGCTGCAGTTAGTAGTGAGCGACGATGTTGATGACTGTGATCATGTGACAAACGTGTGTGTGTGACGATGATGGACGAAGACGATGGTAGTGACATGGGTGACGAGACTTGTTGCCGAATGTCGTAGACCACTGCTGCTGATGACAGTGAAGGGAAATATGTTGACAATCTCAGATGGGGAAACAGAGACCCTTAGTGGAGAAACAAAGTGGAGGAATAACTGAAATGATTTATGGAAAAGAAAATAAAGGAACGAAGAACGAGGGGAGTCTTCACCGAATCCGGTCGGGATGCAACAGATAGGAAATCCATGAGAGATGGAGAGGGGGGAAAAGTTTGAAAACTGGGGTAGAAGTAAAGAAAAAAGGGGTTGTTTGCTCATAGTTAAATGATGTACTTACTCAGCTATAAACATCCTACGTACAAGTAGTGAACGATCATGCTGGAGGCCTTGGTTTTAGTTTTTCACTTTGACCATTTTCCAGAAAAGGCGTCAGAGTTTCTGGTTTGTTTCTTCTTCACATGGAGGGGCTTGAAATCCCATCTGTGGTCGCGACAACAAACCGTCTTCAGTCTTTTGCAACCCATGTGGTAACTTCAGTAAGATAATTTTCGTCTGGTTTTCATACAGAGCCGCCTTGAGGGGTTGGTGAAGATGACAGCTTTGGGCATCTCGACTTCTAACTATTTTTCTTGAAAGGTTTTTGGAAGTGGGGCTCTACATAATTGCCTCTTTGTGTTCCCGTTTCTCCCCCCTCAACTCAGCAAGGAGACGATTTGGCCTCCAAAATAGTTTTTAAGGGATAATTTTTCAGCGTGAAAAAAGGCAAGCAGAGTAACATAATAGGAAATGAAGAGAAACTCAACTGATAGTATCAAAGATTTATATGCAATTTAATTTGAAGAAAAAGATACATTTTCCTTTCTCAAAAATGCCAACTCTACTGTTAATTGAGCACTCACTCATTTGAACAAGGAACCCCCTCTATCTGCAAAAAATGACTCTCCTTTACATCAATTTAACTCTGCATTTAGCTACATGTTTAATACCATAATTTCTCTGATACTAATAGTAATTAATTTCTACTTATTCTGAACAATCCCACTTGCCTCTGGATTGTGAACCTTCACGGTGCCACACTTATTTTGCATTGGAAACAAACATGTCCAGCTCCATCAGTGAGTGCTGGGTGTCCTCATGGCTGTATGCTCAGTCCCCTACTGTTTCCTCACCACACTGTAGTAAATGTGAAGAAAGAATGTGTTGGCCAAATTCTACTTGCAATAGGATCTGTTTAGCTAGCGTCCGGTTTAATTTGGGGTATAATTTGTGGGTCTTTCAGTCGAATGAAAGCCAAAAACCTTCAGTATACTGTAGAAGAATGCAGCTGTTCTCAGTGGTGCACGCTGAATCTGTCTCAACTGTCATCCCTTCTGGGCAAACACAAGCTCAAACTCACCAGTAAGGAGGTGCCAAAGAGTTGAAAGCCCAGCGGGAGAGAGAAATAGAGAAATGAGGATAAACAACCTGAACTGAGGCGGTCCAGTCTTTCAAACTCTCTCTTCCTTCTCCGTCTTCTCTTCTAAAGAGCAGCGTCACAGATACTCACCTGCTGAGAGCAGCGGCCAGTGCAGCTGCTCTCACACTGTAGCTGGAGTGATGGATGGCTCGGGGATGCGGTTGAAAGGAACTAAATGTGGCAGGAATGCATACAAGCTCTCGCTCATATATCCTCTCCCTGGTTTTGGCTTCACTCTTCAACTTCTCTTTTCTTTTTTTTCTTTTTTTAGACCTGGCTGTTTCATTCCTGACAAAAACAAATTCCTTGGTGTATTTTAACAGCAGTGATAAGGGGAGATGTGGACATGTCTTGCTGCTGTAGTGGCTGAACAGCAATTACTTTGCTGGGGGAAGAATGTTGCCTCCTCTTCGTTGGGTTGAAAGGGTCACGGCCTTCACCCCTAAGCCAGTTCACCTTCAGCAGAGCAAAGGAATGGAGTTTACCTTTTAAGTTTAGGGAGGCCGGGGTGAAATCAGGGTTAGAGTTCTGGAAGCTAAGCCAAACAGACCCTGGGATCTGAAAATTAACTTAACAATGTTCATTGGTCTAGTTGTAGCTCTTTTTGTCCATTGAAACAAAGCAAAACTGTATCATCCTTTACGTAAAAGATGATCTTTTAATGTTTTTTTTTTTAGTTTCTTCCAAACCCAGTGGATGTCCCAGAGGACTTCCTGCCCAGTGCTCCTGTCATTGTTTCAAGACAGATTTGTTTAGAAAATACTAAAAGGCAGCAAACAATGGGGGATGGTTTTCAGATCATATCAAAGCTGATGCACTGGATACAGGGTTGCAAGTCTTCTATTATTCACCAGCTTTTTATATATTGCGACTCGTTTCGAATCTTTTGCAGCTTCCCTATTCTGGATCCCCACAGCATGACTCTCACACCCCCATGTTCCTACATAGCACTTCCTTGCTTTGGATTGATTTAGGGGTATCCTAGTAAAAGGGACAGAGTACTAAACACTACCACACTCTTCAGAGTTTTAACTGTAAAATATAACGAAACCTTGTGTCCTTTTCCTTCCATTTTACAGTTTTGCGCCACTTTTTAAAGGTCTATTATACGGTGCAGGCAAAAGCTCTTATCTGCAGAATTGCCACGACGATGACAGAAAGCACTTTAAAAGCCCACTAAGTGTCATGAGGTCAGAAGCAAAATGGCTCGTCAGTTCCTCTCTTATTTAAACCAACAAGCTTCAGAAGAGCGTGTTAAAATGTGAAAAATTTACTTTTAACAGTCAGAGGCTGCAGTTCAGACTCCATTCATCCACGCTTGCCAGCAGATCCATCTTTATGCCCGCGATCTTCTGATGAGGAGCATATGATGTCAAAAGGTCAGCCGACGTGTTTTCATCTAATCAGGTGTGGCAGAGACGCTCTGTTGGTCCCACCTCGTGTGTGTGTGTTCGTGTGCGTGTGTGTGTGTGTGTAGTGGTGGCGTCGTATCGCTGAATCTGCTCCCTCTTGCGAGTGGTGATGTCACAGCAAATATTTGACTTTGGACCGCTGATTCAAAACAGGTGGTTAGAGGTGGCTAGGCTGGGGGTGCGAACAGACAGTTTGCAGGTTTAAACTTTCGAGAGGCTGCGCGCCGCATGCCGCGCAGCGTTGGATCGCTATCGCAATAAATCAGCGAGTTTCGTACGCGGGGCAGAACTTTGAAGTCCAAATCAAGACCTCATACTCTGCGGGGCTTTTAGTATGCCTAATTTAATTCGAGAAGCAAACAAAAATGAAGTGCCTCGTCCTCTTTTTGAGTTTGACCTGGCTCTTATCTTATTTTGATATCGCTCTGAAAGAATCTGACTGGACTCATTCGTCTCACCCAAGCCTTGATATGAAAGGCATCAGTGTTTCTCAAGAGTAACCGTTTGAAATCGGTGCTAAAACTGATCTTTTATTCAACCCTCCGGCCCTTTTCTACCATAAAGTTTCCCCTTAAACTATGTCTGACTTTATCTGGTAGAAAAACGCAAATCTTCCACAACTTTCCATCGATGACATGCGACGGAAGAAGCCGCAACGCATAAAAGTAGCAAAAGTCGAGCCGTTTTTATTGAGCAGCTGCAGTAGAGAATGATGGGATGCATTTTTCTACGCTTCGTATCAATGATCAACATCACAGGGCTTGCTTGGATTTTAAATGAAAACATGTTTTTCTTCAAAACGCCCAGAACTTAATCTGATATTATTGTAAGGAGAAAGAGACTGACTGTTTCCCAAAATCCCCACAAAGTGTTTTCCGTCCAAATTGGATGAAGTTTCTCATTTGCACTCTAAATTTAGTGAGGGGGGTTTATGTAGAAGTTTCATAAAAATGCTCTTTGCTTCTGGGTTTAAGATCCAACTGAAAAAATAAAATAGAAAACAATGAGAACAGGAGGTTTTAGCGTTCTGGAATTACCCCCATCAACGTAAAAAAAAAAAAAAAAAATTATGAATAGGATATTATTAATTTACAAGCTTCTAACGGAGGTTTCAGACACATGAGTCACATTTAATCATCGAGCATATGAGCTTTCTGCATCTTCGGGGGTTTAAAGTTTGGCGAGTTCTGTCGGCAAAATTTTGAGGCAGAAAGGACCCTTTGATTCACTCAGGCAACTTCAAAGACTCCTGAATCAGCATTAGTCTGAGCGTTTTGCCAAAGAAGCAGTGAGCTGTCACTATATTGTTAGATCATTAGCTGCTTTGGTGAATGTTGCATCTGTTCCCAAGACATCAGACACAGCAAACGAAATACCCAAAAGGGACAATTATATCTCAATAGTCAGAGTAGCTTCAAGGCGAACGATAAGTCAAGGGTTTGATGTACCTTTATCTTCGATCTTTTGATCCGCGCACTGCAACTCTTTGTTTTTGCTCCAGCGGAGTCGCCGTAAAATTTTATAGACTGTATCTGAACCTACATGTAAGACAGTAAATACTCAGACAGAGTGGAGTGTGTGCAAAGTTTAGCTTCAGCTCGTAATAATAAAGCCTGGGAAATGTCTAATTCAGCCCACATTCACAATACGGTCCAACAGCTCAAAAATGCGCCGTTTTGTACATTTTGCAGTTTTGGTTGCCGCATGCGTGACTTTTGTCAGGTAACAAGTCGGGCAGGAAGCTTTATTCAGATCATGTTACAGCTGATAAAGTTTTTAGGCCCTTGTACCCACATCCAGGTCTAGTTCCCGTTGGCCTGCCAAAATCCTAACAACTAACTATTTACAAAAAAAAATGTTCGTGGGGAAATGATGTAATCATTTGCAAAATAGGGCGAAGTGTAAAAGTAAATATATGGTACCATTGGTTCCCTACGTCTAATATTTGATTATGTCGAGGGTGTAGTTCGAAATGAAGTGTTGATGATGACGGAGACGGACGCGGTGACGTCACAACAACAAAACGTTTCTATGTTTCTTTCTGTCTTTGTGTCAGATTAGCAAACAGTTTTGTCTGATATTTGTGTCGAGCCAAACGAAACACGCCAGGGCCCCCTAAGAGCACGTTCTTATCTTACCCTGCGCTCCAGTCGACTATTGAAAAGCAAATGTCAGTCACTGACATGCTGTTTATACACTCACACACACACACTTTCCGGGTGGGGTGGTGGTCTGCAGCGTTGTTAGTGATTTCCAGCTGATAGGCAAACACAAAAGCCCAGTGTCTGGCGTCGACCACCCTCTTTTCTCTTTTTTCCTTCCATTCATCGCTCAGGCTAAGTTCCTGCCCAGCAGCCTCCTCTAACATTCCTCCATCTTTTCTCTGGATCTATAACTCCACAGCCCGGACAGCCAGCTTTTCCTTAGCATCAAAAACAACAGCACAAGAGGCTTCTTGTCACGACTGATGTATTAAACGCTCTCTTCCAGACTCATCTGTTGGGGAATCTCCCCGGCACATTTTCATCCCCCCACAGATGAACAACTGTCTAACGTTTTATATGTGTGCAGCGTTGAGGCAGTCAGATTTTTATGTAGCACGTGTTCGGCTTTAATTCGTGACGCATTACTTGGAGTCAAATGTGACTGGACTTCGCAGCCAAAATTTGAAAAAGAATAAAGGAAAATGCGTGATTTAGTTTTAGTAAGTCTACAGCTCTTTGTGAAAGTCTCCATATCCCAGAAGCTTGTTTCTAATTTAAAACCAGAAATTCCAACGTATTTTACCTCTTATGTCATAAACCAACACAGTATAGCAAATGGTTGTAAAGAAATCAAAAGGTGGTTGTTAAAAAAAATGTATTGAAAATATAAACAATGATGTGCACGTTTGTGTTTAGCTCCCTATATTATGAGACTTTTAGGTAAAATTATATTCAGCCATTTGCTTTTAGAAAGCAACTAATTTAATACTGGTTTAAATTAGAGATGTGAGTCCATGGTTTGATTTTTAATTCAGAAAGCATTTTTTCTATTCAAAACAGTCTAGATATTCTTTTTAAATGTGGCTGACAAGAGGAAAAAAACTGTAAACATTTAATTTTTTTAATTTATAAGGTTCCATACTTTAAATATAAACTGATCAAATTTGACACAAATACAGGTTTGTGCATTAAAATTGGCAGTGTTAGTTTAGCTTAATTGCCTGTTTTTTTCTTAAGTAATAGAAAAATAATCAAAGAATTATTCAAAATATAATTTTACTAAAAAATAAGCAGACTAAAATAATTTTTGGAGCATTTTGAATGGATTCAGAATGGCCTGGAAGTGTCATTCTCTACAGAATAGATTTTTTTTTTCTGCACTTCTAGTATAAATACAGTTGTGCTTTGAAGACTATTAGAGTAATAATAGCAAATAAACAGAATCATGAAGGCCGACAAACACATCAGACAGATCAGAACAAGGTTTTCTGGTCAAATGAGTTTAGAGTTCCCACCTTTCAGAAGTGAAAATAAGGGACGCCCGCCGCGGCTCGAGTCGTCTGACTCTCATGGGGTAGGCTGCCCGCAGCAGGGGTATTTATTTATATTTTCAGCAAAGCGATCAAATCCTAATTATTTATCAAGCAAATACAAAAAAAACTGAAGTTCAGCCAAAGTGCTGTGCAAAATAAACAAATCAAGGAATAAAAGTCAAAACCTAAAACAACATTAAAAACATGCACACAAAATCAAACAGACGATAAAAACATGCTTTTACTCAAGTAGAAGTAAAAGGTAGCGGTCACAGAAATGACTATTTGGCAAAAAGTCATTTCTGCTTCGATACTGTAAATTTATGTTGTCAGACAGCATCAAACATAAAGATATGTGCAAGTTTTGGTATTTTAAAGACTAAAATACAAATAAAGGGTTCGGGTTCGGTTAGGCATTGCAGTGTCTGGTGCATTTCTGGTTAAAACGTGTTTTTTCTTTATTAAGTGAAATTACTCACATAGGGTGGAGTATACAGAAATTTTACTCAAGTAAAAAAAGCAACACTTGATCAGCACGTTCAAGTTCTGAAAAGTTGCTCCTAACCTCTGGTCACACATAAAGCTTGAACAAATAGTTTATTGAACGAAACAGCATTTTGATGACAGGAAGTCGGGTCACACAAACCACATAAAGAAAACAATACAACTTTTTGGCCGATGTGACGCTGCCTGTGGCGATTCTTTCCTTTTAACACAAGCAGAGTCGCTGTGTGAACTGATGTGAAGATGGATGGAGCTTCATACAGAATAATCCAAGAAGAAACCGGAGAATATCAAAGAACTGAGATTCACCCTCCACTAGGACAACGACTCTAAACCCCGTCAACTGTGACAGCATCAAATATGTTGCTGATCTTCTATTTTTGATTAATCACGTAAAATAAATGTTGAACTTTTTGGTTAAAATGTGAAGAAATGTGGATTAAGTTTGTTTTTTTCTCAAATCACTGTACATGGTTTCATAGTTTTTGTTTTTTAACTATGATTTTGTGTGGGTGTTTTCTGTTCCATGTTGCCAGTTCTTCTCCATCATATTAGTTTTTAAATCCTTCACTGAAGCAACTGGTTGCTTTTTTACACATCCTTGATTATCTCAGTTCCCGCCGTGGTTCGTCTCCAGACAGTAACGCAGTTCGAGTTCCAGGGGTTCGTTTCGTTTTGCTCCTTTCAGAGCCCAGGCACTGTGACTCAACTGCTTTTCACAAGGCGCTTCGACCCTTTGGCTTTTTTTTCTTTTTTAGTCTAATTGATCCGTCATGGCAAACACTGAGAGTTTATGTCTTCCTCACAGCATCCAGGTGATAGAAACGAAGTTTGAGTTTCCTGATTCGACCCATATCCTCCCTCATAAAGCCGTATAAGGATGTGAAACCTCTGGGAAACGTTGTGTAGACCCTCCAACTCCCCCCCACAGCATCTGCATATTTGTGCATGGAACATTTACAGTTCAAACACTGGTGTTGCGTCACAACTGGTCCGGTTTCTCCCCGCTCTGCCTCTCTCTGGCTCCGAGCGCCAGCCCAAGAACTCAACAGTGTTTCTGTTGGTGCGTCTCGGCCCGACAGGATCTCTTTAAGAAAATAGTGCCGGCTTTGTTGAGGCCTTGACAATTCGGCATTTTGGTGGCGTCACCATTTCAACGAGCTTCTTGTTGATTGGGCTTTTATGAGGTTTCCTCCTGGGCTAGAATAAATTGTATGCAGACCCCCCACAGCCACATCGGGGTCTTTTTTCTTTCTTTTTTTTAAGGCTCTATGCTCTGTGCACACGTGACGTCTTGACCACATGGTCTCTGACTTTTATCTTTTATCCTAGGATGTTTTCTTGGACCACGGATTAGATTTCCAGCCTGTCTGTATGAGAATCTAAATGGAAAAGTTGGCATAAATACAGCAGTGAGATAAAAGCCACTAAAGTCATCACTCTGTAAGCAGAAATAATGAATCACATTTGATGAATGGGGCTATTTTGACAAGCTAAACAAGGAAAGCTTGATCCTCACCACCTTGCGACCTTGAAGAGTCTCTCCGGATTTGCTTTTAGTATAAATGTTTTTGGGAGAACTGTGTGTGTGTGTGTGTGTGTGCGTGTGTTTTCTGTTTATTTCTGGAGATGATACACTCCAAAACCACAAACTTTTGTTTTGACCTGCCAGATGCAGCAGATGGGCTCCAACTGCTGGACAACACTCTGCTGGTAAATCTGTTTTGATTGTGTGTGTGAATTTTTTATTTTTTATTTTTATCTTTCATTATTATTGCGTATCAGCTTGTAAATTTGCCAGTGTGCAAAGAACATCGACGGAGTCAGAGCTTGTCGGTGCAGGAACAGATCCTCCCAATAAACATGCTTGGAAAGCAGTTTATTGCTATATTTAGCGAAGGCTCGCCTTGGATGGGGACACTGAATGCCCTGTACATACACTTGGCATTGAGATAAAGTGTCCAGCATGTTCTGAGCTGCAAGTGGCAACAAATCTGGAGACTAATTTTAAACTAAATCCCAACAGACCAAACCTATAGATCGAAACCGTCTCGGATCTCCAGGAGTATGCCGGAGAAAAGTCGAATAAGCTTTGTAACATTTGTACCGTAGCTTTGATTGTTCTGCTATAACTGAACAACATGTGGATGACATGCACTTCCACGATTCCAGCAGCCAGTTTGGCAACAAAGTGAAGAGAAAAAGTGCAGACATGCTCTAGATTTTGGTATTTTTCACCAGAAAGAAAAAGAGGGCATGATATTATAAAATTTGCTGTGGTTTTATACACCAAAGCAGTTGAGTATGTTTAAGTGGACTCACAATCAGTTTTAGATCAAAACAGGATTTGTTTATGGATCAAATTAAAGTGGAACCAGAGAACCTACATGAAACACATACATGCTTTGGCAGAACATGCAAAATCCACACAGAAAGACCAAAAACAAGATTCAAATCTGAGATCTGCTTTTTAAAGGCAACGATTTTAAATGGCCGATCGCACTCGGTCAGCAGAGGAAAATATGTTTGACAGTATGGTTGTGATTGTTATTTCTGCTGTTTGAACTTTTTCCCCCCCACTATTGGTCCAATTAGAGCGCCTATAAATATCTCTATATTTGATCATTTGATTGGATGCAGTTATTGTATCTGGGGACCAAAAAAGAAATTAAAAGTATCAAACAAATTTTTATGATTGTTTTTTTTTTTTTTTTTAGTGTTTAACTGCTCGACAATAAACTAGATACAGGATATTTCTGTGAACAATGTTTTCTGACCCCAAATGGGTCAGCAAGTCATTGTGGATTTAAAAGGTAAAAAAAAAAAAAAAAAAAAAAAAGTCACCTTTTTGCCTTATTATTAAATTATTAATAAAACTGTAGATGTTATGTTAGACCATTTGCCAAGTCTATAAAAGTTCAAATTGAATATTCAGCAAAAGTTCTAATTTACAGGTTTCATAATTCAATTTTAGATGACCTTCTTTAGTTAGCTATATATAATATAAATATTTATATATATATATGCACTTTCTTTTCTAGGCTAAGTGCCGCCTTAGCCTAGCTACTTTAGCATTAGCAAAAGCACCGATTGGTCGTAAACATCTCTAGTAGTGTAACTACATCTAACTCCTACAGAAAATATTATATACAAACATAAACTTAGCTTCGAGTGAAGCGTTGACACTACATTGTAAGAAGCACAGTGTAACTGTGTGCATTCACAAAGTTTTCATTCAATAGAGAAGTGAAGAACTGCCAGTTTATTAACGTTGCACACCTGAACGTATGTTGATTTAAACTCACTTTCAACCACAGGCTTTGGCCAGAGACCAGCTGCATTATTATTGAATCCAGACGTCCTCTGTAATTGCATGTTCAATATAACAATTATGTTGTCTCACTTGTTTTACTCCCAATGTTTGACCAAATATGGGTTTTGAAGCCCACATAACTTAACAGTGGAATAATTATGCTGCTGATTCACACGCTGTTTACCAGCCAGATGAATTCAGGCTCCTTTTGCCTCACATGAACAGGGGCTCGTCTGTTTTTCCTGCAGTGGAGGCCTGGGGAAGAATTTGTTTTGTCTTACGCATCACTCCCATAACGAGCAACTGACAAGGCCAAAGTTCTGACTGGAGCCAGTAAAACCACGGAGAACCCGGGTAGGGAGGTACGGGGATGCCTTCGCTGTGTTTACCTGCATGGAACGTTCTGCCTTAAACTCTTCTTTAAAAACACACACAGTTCTCACACATGTCTGGTTTCCCACTGTAAAATTCATATTTGTTTTGTTGGGGTAACATAAGAGTCCATTAAAACACTATAAAACACAACATTTTACCAAGTATTTGTTGTCTAGTTTTTAGTGCAAGTATCTTACTACATTTGAAACCAACGTTAAATTAACTTTTTTGCAAGATCTAGGGGCTTGTTTAAGTGAATAATTCCTTAATATTGACACAAAAGAAATTAATAGATTATTTCACTTATAACGAAAAATGTGTCCTATGTTTTTCATTAATATCAAGGAAGTATTGACTTTAAACAAGCTTCTATATTAAGTTAGTTTTGTCTTATTTCAAGTGTACCAAGATAGTTGCACTAGAAACGAGACAAAAGACTCTTGTCAGTACAGAAACAACTCACCAAACACTTGGTAAGATTTTGTGTTTTTGCAGTGAGTAAATTTTATATAAGCTTTGTATTTGTTCATGTTGTTTTCTTGGGAAATGAAACTTAGACTGAGACCTTTGACCTTGCCCCTGACCTGAACTGAGGCTGTTTATGTCCTTACCAGTCGTAAGTGTGTTGCAACAGACAATAAAGCAGATAAAAAAAGATAAACAGTGAAAATGTGAAGAGAAAAAACGTGGATGTATGCTTTATGCATTGAAACACATTAAAACAACACAGAAACCACCCACCAAAGCACATGCAGGGCGGTAACTCTGTAGCATCTGCAGTGCTTTAATGTGAAACCGACAAAGTGGGCAAGCAAACTGACTTAATTACCTGGCCAAACCAAAGTTTTAATGTCGACTTAACTCTATTTTCTGTCTCAGTAAATTCAACCACTTCCTTAAGCGAACACAGCATTAGTGCAGCAGGAAACTCCCTCAGTAATCAGGTCAGCTATCAGAGGCTGGCATTGAGCGAGCCACTGGGGCATTACCTGTCATAAAAAAATTTAAAAAAAACAACTTTTCCTCTGTGCTTTTCAGAGATAAAGAGCTTCTGAGCAGGGCTGCAAAGCTGCCAAATCACAGTCAGATGACCAGAGGAATGTATTTTCAGAGTATGGAATAATGAAAAGCATCTAGGATCCTACACTCAACTACACAATCCAGTGGAATTAAATTAAAATACCCCTGCGGCAAGATTTTCCTTTTATTTTCCCGCTCTCTAAAGGTTGAGATTCACTTTTGACGTCTCAATAACGGTTGATTTTTTTTCTTCCAGAGAAGATAACTTGTGAAGATAAACTGTGGCATCAAAAGTCTGGAAGCCAGGTGTGGCTGAACGTGAAATCCAAAGAACACCAGTGAAAGATTCGATTTCTGGGAAATATCTAAAATATGCTACATGCTGGGCTATGAAGTCCCGGGAAGGTCAGGCTGGTTTTGGATTTTTGTTGAATCTGTACTCCTGAATACAGTGTTCTGTTTTATCATCATCGAAAACGTTCGAAAACGCTAACAGGGCATAGTTTTCAGGTTGGTTTTAGATTTTGTGCTTACTTTTAAAGCAGAATTTAATGTGTCAGCGAAAATCTTACACTGAAAAACAAAAGTGTGTCCCTAGATCAATCGCTTGTAACAGTGGAGTCATTTTGTACCATTCCCGAATTGTGTTTCTAAATATAATAAAGAATATGTGGCAAGACTTGAGACTTTCTGCATAGTTCTGTAAAAAAACAGCACAGAAACACGGGCCCTGCTTGGGGTCCAACAACCCTTAGAGCGCACACGACTAAAAGAAAAGACAAAACTAACTAAAAACATGCCAGAAACAATGAGAATCAGATGTTGAAGCGAACATGAAAAGACTTAAAATCATTCCGACTGGACAGAAAATTGAGTGTAGCGAGCTGCGGAGACCGGCAATGAGAGCGCAACGTGGGCACAAATCACGCTAGACATCTTGTGAAACGAATGTGTGCGTTTTCGTGTGCGTGTGTCAGACTTGTTTTGTTGATTAGATGAAGCATTTTAACATCTGGGCTCAGAGCTGCAGCTTATCCACGCTGGGACAGAATCAGTTTGACGATTCGTTCATTCTACTGAACAGCAGGGATGGAAAAAAACTAAATCGGAGTTGTTGCTTCTTGGTGACTTGGGGTCACAAGGACTAAAAGCTTCAGGAGGGAAATCCAGACGGGGCATTTTTTGCTGGTTAGTTTCTGAGTAGTCTGCGCCTTTGTCTTCAGAGACATTTTGTGAGTAAGCAAATGAAGATTGAAATGCTACATTCTGACTCTTTCAGTTCAATTCAATAGCACATTCTTTTATAATAATAGTATATTTGACGCTCAGATGTGTGACGCACATTGTGACTGTTTTTGCAAAGAGAATGTAAAGAGTTGAGTTTTTTACAGACCTCTCATTTAGTGGGTTCTATCTTTGTAAGGGTCCATTCACCCCAGCCCGGTTTAGTCTGCATTAGTCGAACTCTAGTTAATTTGCCTAGAAGTGATTTGTTTGTGGGAGAGGTGTGAATGCACAATCAAACTCTAATGTGGGTCAAAAAAAGCGAACTCTGGTCCACCTAAAAACCTCGGTTGTGGTTCGGTTGAGGTGAACTCTGGTGCAGTTCCAGTGCATATGTGGATGCAAAACGAACCATATACCGCTCCAAAAGCAGGAAGTGGACCATAACTCTAGGCATTCTGGGTAAATGCAACCAAAGCAAACGCAAGAGTCTAGCACTAGTGGGAGAAAACTCTTGTGGTCTTTTGCCAAAGACAATGACGAAGTCCTACAACCGCTAAAATCTGAGCTAGGAAAATGTGCTTGGATCCACGTGTACACACAGTTTGATGCATCTGGGTTTCTTTCCGTGTACGCACTTTTGATTGATTCAAACAAGACTTTCTTTTCTAGGAAATCTACAGATGTCTTTGTACACAAGGCTCTGTTTGTGAAATGTTCACCAAATTAATGCTAAAATCTGGTTTACAGCCCGCCTTAAATTCGACACAGCAAACCTTACAAGCGAAGATCACTTTTATGGGGATTATCATTTTGAAGTCACATTTCTGGTTTGGCTTTGAATGAGATGTAATAATAAAGGAAAACAGGCCATTGTCAGGAAGACCGGCTTTTAATGAAGACGTGTTTGGGTCGCGTTAAGCCAAATACGCCAGAAACCCTTAATAGCAGACATGTGTAATGACTTGTGTATCGATGTCTGCCAGGTATTTGAAACAGAACCGCTTCATTTGTCTCAGTGTGACCAAAAATAATAATAACAAAAAAAACTTACTATAGTTTTTAAAATAGACAAACATGTGTATTTTCTTTCTCAGACTGTTTGTGTTGCCAATTGGAGTCCCTCGTTAATCTTGAACTAAGCTTTATTAGACTCACAAACATGGAGAAACTGGTTGGGATTTCCTCCTGGACTCCGACTCTCTCTCAGACAGTGAGGAATGAGTTGCCTCAGATTAGAGCTGATAAGAACTTGTCACAGTAGCACAAATATACTCTCTAACACGCACACACACAGACACACTTCCAGCTCAGGCCTGTCCATGCGTATTAAAGTATTGGGTTGCAGCTACTGCTAATCTGCAGAAGAAAAAAAAAGCCCTCCTTCATGTGCATACTTGCCCGTCTTTCACTCTTCGTCTTTTTCAACTCTCAATCCTCTCTTTCAGTCAGGCAGGATCTTTGCTTTTTTCATACTTCCCCCACCTGACTCTTCTCTGTGTTTTCCCAACTTTTGTGCACCTCATTCCACTTCTCTTATTCCCCATAATTGTCCGTCATCTTTTTCTTTCGACTCTCCTCTCCTCCCATTGACTAATGACTTTTGACCCATTTGTTCTGCAAAGTTAACTTTGCGTTTACCACATAAAACGTGCTTTCTATCCAGTATGTTTTTCCTAATTAAGCCAATACCACATTGTATTCTCATGAAATGGCAAAATAACCCCTTTGGGGATCAGACTTACACTTTTTAATATGACTTTTGCATAGTCTTCTATGAAGAGATAAACGTATTAACGTGGTGGACGGTGTCGAACATTAACTGCCCGATCTGAATAGAGTTATCTCTGTCTTATAGAGTTGTAGCATTCATAACTTAGTACAGCAACACAAGACATAATGTTTTAACGATGACTTAAATTTTTTGTTGCTGTGCTGACATTTAACAAACTAAAAACAGAATCAGGAAGCAGTCTCGAACTGTCTGATGGGGAACTATGATCCAAGCAAAGGAGCTTTAATCTCCATTGCTTGGTTAAGGACAAGTATAGGAACTACAGGTGCTCGATCACAATTTATTGACAATTTTCAGGTTTTGTAAGACCGTCCAAGTTTCCAATCTTGCCTGGTTCACCCCGCAAGATTTTAAAAATATTGCCTGATTTTCAAAACTTGAGACGCCACACAAACGACAATAAAAATATCTAAGGTGTAGCAGGTTTGGTCACAGCGTGCGGTACGTCCACACAGCAGGACCAACATGCCACACGCAAAGAGATTTAAACCACCAACATTAAGATGTCAGACGGAAAATCTCACAAAACCTCTCAACACCAAATGTGACTTCAGAGTAAACAAACATGGCTGTCTGGGAAGAAGCAGTAGTTTGTAGACTATATTTAACAGAGAAAACAACGATACAAAGATGTCTCCTACATCAACCAGACCTTCTCGTCCGCCTCTGCAGTTTTATCTTCTGTGTTATTTATACTCCCTGATGTTTTTTCACTGCAAAAAATATCCTCAAAAGAAGTTAAAAGATATAAGAAACAAGATGTTTTTCCCATGTTAGAAGTTAAAGAACCTACCAGTGAAAATAGTACTTTTTAATCAATATTCAGGAATTACTGACTTAAAACAAGCTCATGCAACATCCTGAAAAGTTAGTTTTATCTCAATTCAAGTGTTCTAGCTACAAACTAGACCAAAAGTACTTGGTAAGAGTTTGCGCTTTTGCACAAAGCATGTAAAAAAAAAAAATCTATTTTTATCCGTTTGTTATCCGAAAGAAAGTAAAAGAGGAGAGTTCAGGGCTTATTTGTTGTTATAACTGCAGCTGGAAAACCATTTAGACTGCCCTAAACCCTGCAGTTACATGAACACACACACACACACACACACACACACACACAACCATAGCCTGGTGTTACTCTATCCAACTTGCCCCCACTAAAGGTCGCATGGGCAGTAAACTCTAACTTTGAGGGTAGACACATCAGAGGCTACACGCTGATTTATTTGACTCAAAATGGAGCCCCCTAACGAGGGCAGAGGTGTAGCATTTCACTTTAAAACACTGTGACAGCCGATCATGCTCTCATTAGGACTGGAAACGCACAGAAAAAAACTAACTAATGAAAAACTTTGTGGATAAAATAAACCCTGGCACATTTCAAATGTACGGGACAGATTTGGGTTTAGTCTAGTCGCGCTTTAGCAGTTTCCAAATGGAAATGTTGTTGACAGGGTTTTCAACATGTTCTCTACTTCAGTGTTTTACAGAGTGAAATTCTTTCTCCCATTTTTTTTGTTTAACACTTAGAAAATCTGTCATTCTTAAGCTCTGACCAATCTGGACTAATATCCTGCATTCAGGTAACTTTTAAACTGCAAGTTAACTCATATTTTTCTTTTTCTTAATTTCTAAGCATTTTCCGATGCTTTTTTTGTCATCTAAACCAAATCCATTTTAAAAGAGTTTCTGTTTAAAACATGGAATTATAATTGCTCTAGGGGGAAATAAAGCATTTAAATGTCCCATTTGCATTCTTGAATTAGCGTGCAATAATAAGCACTGTAACCGTGTATTATTTTTCACTTGTAACACCTAAAACGTTTTCCTTTTTTTTTCATTTTTATCCACTAGAATCTATTCTATGTTTTTCACAAATTTTCAAGCGTGTTTAAGAGTTTTAGCCTTCAGGTAGAAGGTACAGAATCCCAAAAACTAAATTGAGCCACTTTACATACACTTTTGTACCAAAGGTCATCAAAAATTTGAATCAAAATTTTAAATGGACAATACGTTGAGACCTGGAAGATGTACAGTAACTTTGGTTGTGTATGTATGTCTACAATTCTAGTTGTTTTTATGTACCGAATGTGTATTTATTGTTTGTTTGGGCAGCTGCTACTATGCATTGCACATTTACAGTGAACATCCTGGAAAGAAGTAACTTTAACATGTTTCTTTTTGCTCCAACCTCCTAAATCTCAATCATCTGCTTTTTGCCGAAACCCCTCATCGAAAACACATGATGAGCTTTGGTAACTACAGCTCTATTGTTTGCCGTTTATGCTCCTTGAAAGTCGACTTTTTCCTGATTTCGACCTTAACTTCACGAAAGGTAAAGAAAAAAAAAACATTACTGTTTTCCGACAAGTTCCCAAGTCTGTCTATACCAGCACTGAACTCAGATCTACATGTACATGACATCATTTAGCAAACAAGCAAAACTAAGAGTCAAAACACTGCAAATGTGCATTTGCTCTACGTCAGGAGACACGGAGGAAGAAAAAGAGAGACATGTATACGGCGTGGCAGCTATGTTTCGGGTTTAGTTCTCAGTCTGGTCTTCGGCGCAGGATGACATTCATTGTAAACTTTGCACCGCATTTCCGTCTGTTGAAGTTGTATCCCTGAGGAATCCAAGTAAAGCCTCTCAGATTTCCACTCTATAGGGGTTAAGCGGTGCAAGCAACTCTTTCCTGATTAAGGGACTTTTAATAATTAGCCGTCGAACGTCTGGAGAAGTCGATTATTCGGCGGGCATTTCTCATTCCACTTGAATGATCAGTGATTAATGATTTCAGCCTGTGACCAAAAGACAGATGGTGAAAACTATTTATGCTGCGCTCGTCGACCTTAAATCACCGGCGGAGACGAGGCCGAGCCTGATCCTCCGGATTTATTGGGATTTTATCGCATCTTTTCCTCTTCTGAGAATAATAACTGTGAGGGATTCAGGTGTGTTTCACAAGTAGTAGTTCAAACATTCAGCTCTCCCGTCGGACGCCATTTGGTCTGATTTATCTAAACCGGGATCCTGCTTGGAGCGACACGCTTCATCAGAAATTCTTTAAAATATGTGTATGTTTTTCAAGAAGAAACGCTGAATTGTGACTTTGTCAGAGTATTATACTCTATTAATTTAAGACTAGAGCTTATAAATTTGTGTCAGCAGTTAATCCTGACGTGCTTCAGGCTTTCCACACACCATCAAAAGTATCAAAATGTTCACGCAGGAGCTGAAATACCAACAGAAAGAGGGAGCATTTGAAGCACCTCTGATAGCTTCCTCTGTGAGCCTTTTACCTTTACACACAGCCGACATTTTGAGGGTCACCTGAAGGGTTGCCGCTCCTACAAGATTCCCCCCGTTTAGTTGCAGCCAGATGCAGGGCAGAAAATCTGTTGGCAATTTTCTTGTCTTGAAGTGCGTGTGGGAGTAATTTTCCATTTTCGGGGACATGTGGAAGCCGAGACCGGCACGCTACGCGTAGCGAGACGAGCCACAGTGGCGGATTAGACTCCATTTACTCTCCACCGTGTTTTCCTCAGAGCGTATAGGGTAAATACACCAAGGGTGGCGGGGGGAATGTCGGGGTAGCTTCATTTACTCAAATACCCCAAACCCCTTGGCCTTTAGCGATCACGTTCAATTTACAGGTTCAGTTGAGAGCACGGTGTGGGGAAAAAAAAAACTGAAGCCAAGAAAAACACATCACCTTCAGAGCACGAGGTGAAGCGAGGCACATATTTAGGATTTTTGCGGTTTGCGCCGCAAATTAATTAGGGAGAAGTGAAACAGCCGGGATTCGGTTGCTCGCTTCGGGGTGCCAGGGGGGGACTGCATGACTACGAACGGAGCGAGGCAGGAAAACGGAGAGAAAAGCCATAAAAAAGTTATCTTGGAAAGAACAAAAAAAAAAACAAGGAAGAAGAAGGAGGATCAAAAGGACGCGCTACCAAGTGAAAACGATTATGTCTTTTAAGGCAAAGCAAAACGAGGACATGGTCCAGTGTGTGAGAGTAGACAGTCGGTCCGTGTGTATACATCCATCAAGGGATGCAGGAAGTAGAGCAGAGATGGGAGGAGAGGAGGGATAGTTTGTATGATGTTAAGTTATGATTCATCCTACGGTGTCTGTGACACCATCAGCAAACTTTTGTTCCAGAAAACAAAAAGCTTTTAATCACCTTTTAAGTGAATATCAGTTTGTCATGTGGACTGTTTTGTAGTTGGATATAAGTGTTTTTGGGGTGACAGATAAAGCTACAGAATGTAATTTTCACAAAAATATATTTTTTACAACTTTGTAAAAAGTGTTGCTATGTTGTTACGGTGTAATATGAAACAAGTCATCAGTGAAAAGACCGAACTCCTCCCAGTGCTGCTGTTGCCATCGGCTGAAATGTATCGCTCCTGGTCAAAAACAACAAATCAGAGCCAGGAGGAAGGTCTTAGTGCTGTCAATCATGCTTGTGTATCTGATGCTAAATGAGCTAATGGCAGAGAATCAGTGTACCTTTCCAGGAGAACAGTTTGTCCGCCATCATCCGTGGCCATGCTAACTAGCATTAGCATTCACAACATGCTACCTTGTGGGGAACTAGCTGGGTGTGAACAGTGTGTACACGAGGGTGATGGACATCACCGACTCTGATTGGTTGTTTCTAATTATTACTCAGAGAAGGCAGAGGAGCTTGATTTTTTCAGATTATTATCCGTCTCATATGAAACCGTCATGACGGTGAGATTTTTAACAAACGTAAAAGATTTTATATTTTTTTTACTAAAGTTACATACTGCAACTTCAATTAGTTAAGGATAAACTGAGAAATATTCAACATACTGATATTATTTATGCTTTCAGTACTTTTTACTTTAAATACCTTTACATATTGACTTTAGAAGTAAGTAGTTTGCTGTAAATTAAAGTAGAATGGAAAAATCTTAACCATTACCCAAAACTAAGGATGTTTCTATAATGTGGTTTTTGTTCCCAATGTCGATCTTGAGTTTTTTTAAGAATAGGCAACTTCTGAAAAACAGTTCCAGTAAAGTTAGAAATAAAAGTAATGAAATGAACAAATCAGAAGTTTGGCAGCGAGATTAAATTTGTACATTCGTATACTTTGCAAGAAAACAGATGTGATACAATCAGTTATTTGAAGTTTTCTTGCTTATGTTACTCCCTTCAAAGTAACCTCCTCTGGATGTTCGATCACGGCCTGATGGCTGTGTGAAATCCTTGTGTTCTGCTTTTATTAACCGGAAATGTTTGAGGGACAAAAAAAAGAATATTTATTGTCATTCGTGGCATTTTTTGTTGATCTTAGTGTTCCCATCTTCTTTCAGGTGACTGAGAACATCATCTCCAAACAAACCTTCATTGGTGAGCGTCTCTCTCTCTCTTGCACACACCCTATTATTCATCCGCAGCGTTCTCTCCTAAGCTTCCCTCGGTTTTCTCTTCTCTCTAACAGAGGCGAGAACAATGCCACGCTCTTTCAACAACTCAAAGTTCATGAGCTCCGTGGCCCAGAGGCCGTCTGCCCACCTGACTCTTCGGGACACCAGCTCTCAAGGTGAGACGAGGGGATGAAAGGCACCCAGGATCCTCCGTTTGAGCAATGGTGGAAACAGCGAAGATGCTGAACACGATTTCCTCTCTGCCAACACGTGTCTGTTCAAATGATGCTAAGGTCTGATCTGAACGAAACACCATGTTGAATCGGTTTACAGGAATACAAATCCCAGCAGAACTTTGTCAAAAGGCATTAGCAATCTCTTTTTTAACGACGAACAGACACAAACAGTGGGGAAGACACTTCACAGGAGCAGCTGTTGTTCATGCTAACTCACACGGATTGCATTAAATGTTCTTTAAATCATCTTTACTTTCATATCTATGTCTGCTCTCCAGGATAAACGTCTGTGTTTTTAGATTTTTCAATTTACCCAGCTCAGATTTGGTTTAAACAAGTCCTTCAAAAGCCCTGATTTCATTCGAAACAGCTGAAATCCTGTTTCTTTTGCAATTCAGAACCATCTGAAGAGGAATACAATTGCTCAACCCGTCAGTTATTTCATGGTCAGCATCCAGTAGGATGGTACCCAAAATCACTTAACGGAGACATTTACTAGGAATAAATAACAGATTCTAAATGATGATTAAACAACTGTTTGTGTTGTTAAAAAATTATTTGCAGTTGGACTTTGTCTTTCATCTGCCTGTTATCCAGACTTCGGCATTTCATCTGAAACTGCCGTGCAAATCGAAGGGTGTTAACAATCTGGCAAAAGCTGCATGATGTTGTTTCCACTGCGTTGACAAAGGGCAAGGAATGTATAAGAGTGTGTGTGTGTGTGTGTGTGTGTGTGTGTGTGTGTGTGTGTGTGTGTGTGTGTGTGTGTGTATAAGGGAAGGAGGACGAGAGGGTGAGGTTCACACATTCAGCCTGGATTTCTCATAAGGAAGTTCAGCGGTGAGACACACACACCGAGGGAAGTCCTCTGATGATGTATAAGAAGCTTTTATCCTACAACTGGCGAGAAAAACCGAAGCATGTTAGCTTAGCTGCCCTACTGCTGTTCATACGTTCACCTCATGTGAGCCAGTGTTGTTTCTATTTAGCTGGAGAAAGCTGTGGCACAACCAGGTATTGATTTGTTCTATGAATCTACTGAACATTTCAATGGGTTCATCGTCACCTAGTGACATTGTCACAGAGCTGAGTATCATCTGCATAGATGATAACTAATCTTGTTATAATCTGAGCTACAGGCTAAACTCATTTGTATTTCCTCTTCTCTATTTGGGTTTTTGTTTACATAAGAGAGCTGGAACAGTCGATATGACTCAACAATAATAAGGAAGATAATAATCCATAACAGTCTAGAGTCATTAAAGTTGTAATTACGGAAGAGCAGCAGTGAAAATATGGCAGAACAGATGGATACATTGTCCTTATGATGTAGGCCAATATAACGCTTGACATTAAAACCATTTTTGACATCATCTCAGATAATGTGCTCCCATTCCAAATTATGTGCCTAAAAAGTCAGCATGAGATGTCAAAAAATGTTATCCAGATATATAATTAGAAAATAGCTTAATGTGCATAAACACTAAAACATGTGCTTTGAAGAATTAGAGTCGCGTAAAAAGTCATGTAAGTCTGCATTTTTACACTTTTCCTACCATTAAAAACTGACAAATTCTAATTCTTCATGAAAGTCGTTTGAATCGGACAGCGGCCAACTTTGGTCACGCAGCGTATCTCATTACTGCTTCACCTTTACATTCTGCTTTATTAGACGCCGCCTCCGCTGTTGAGCTTTTGTCAATTTTTAGTACAATCCATCTTGCTGAGAATCTGCAATATTTCAACACTTTCCTAATGTGTACTCGCAGGGTTCTCTCCCTATCCGATTCCCACAGCAGGCCTCCACCAGTCCTGTCGCCATGTGGTCCGCTCATGGGCCAATCAGAGCTTTGGCGCTCACCTGCACAACATGACGCTGACCAATGGGAGGCTGCGAGTGCCTCAAGACGGGCGGTACTACCTGTACTCACAGGTGATAATTCTCATCAGACTGGCTCAAACGAGAGAGAAAAGTTCAAGGGGCAGTATTATGTAAAATCAACTCATGTTATTTTGTTATTCCCTCATCAGAAACATTCCTGGAGTGTTGATTGATTCTTTCATGCATGTTTAAGAAATCCTTTAATTTCCATGCCAACCATTCAGTTGCGTAAAATGCCTGGGTGGACCTAGCTCCGCCTACCAAGACGAAGCTCCTCCTTGAAGTTGCAGTTGACAGAGTATCCGTCCCCTGCGACTCCCCCACTCAACCCCTTCAGACTAGCCAGCAGCAATTAGCAAACTGGTGGAACTGCGAATCTGCTGATTGGATCATACAAGCTACTTCTCAGCTTGCTTGTAAAAATTTTGCCAAAGGGTTAATAGAGGAGCCATGTTGTGATGACTTCCTGAAGATGGAGTTTCAAAAAAGAAGAGTTTCTTAAAGAGATAGAGGCCCAATTTCAAGGTGTTAAATTACAAAGTAAAATTTCTTTTAATTCTTACTTGGTATATACAACTATTTTGTTGTATATATCAACATAAAAGTACTTAATTTTGCTATAAAATAGAACTATCTGCCTGGAAAATACATAATACTGCCTCTTTGAAAGAGAACCACAGCTTTACTGGCCCTAAATGCTCACTTGAAAAACTCAACTGTTGTAGCAATAGAAAAGATCCTTGACTACTGAATGTTCTTAAAAAGCAGTGGAGCTAAGTATCCCTGACTTGTCAATAAGAACAAAGACGCTATGCACCAGTCATAATCATCCTTTGCTCCTGGTTACTTCCAGGTATATTTTCGGTATCCGTCTCCAGCAGCCAGTGACGGGGACCAGCGCAGCGTCAGCCACCAGCTGGTGCAGTGCGTCTACAAGAAAACCTCCTACCCAAGCCCGATACAGGTATGCCGTCAGGTTTTCTCTACGCAGACCAGTCGGATATGAACCGTTAACTCACTGTGATTTTCTCTTTTGGTTCTTCCAGCTCCTGAAGGGAGTGGGAACCAAATGCTGGGCTCCAGATGCCGAGTACGCCCTGCACTCTGTCTACCAGGGGGGCCTGTTTGAGCTGAGGGCCGGCGATGAACTCTTCGTCTCCGTCTCCTCTCCTACTATGGTGAATGCCGATGATTCGTCCAGTTACTTCGGGGCCTTCCGCTTGGACCTTTAAGAGAACAGGATGGGAGATGATTGGTAAAAAGAGACGCTACTGAGGAAATGGAGACAATGAGAAAGACACCTTTTTAATATCAATTGATTACAATTGTGAGCCTCGTTCTTGACACACTAAAGGAGGAAAACATTTGGGGAACCTGCAAGAGGTTTGGGTGAAAGGGAGAGACGAGTGGATTTGTCTTTCCTACTTCCCATTGAGAGAAAAATCGGTTGAGAGACGTGCAATGATCAATATGAGAGGACAGTACTAATTTGCAGTCGATTCTTGCAGTTTGGATTTCACAAAAGAAGATCATTTGGACATCCCCGCTGAAAACGATCTCAGTGAACTTCCTGTTTTAAACAAACTTTGTTGTAAAAAGCAATCGTACCCACGGATCTCCGAACCAAAGAATGTACGCACCCGTCTTCTGCATCAAAGATGTGAAGAAGGGCTTTTGAACGAACGGTAGCAGAAGCAGCGCAATGATCAAACCAAAGCAAACTGTCTTGAGTTTAAGTTTTCTAAGCGTGCCATGAGAGTACTGCACATATATAGGCCTTAAGATGGGATGTGACCTGTTGTGATTTTTTTAAAAATCTAAATCTTTTGTATTTTGACTTGACATGAAAACCACTTGGACTAGAACCATGGACTATATGAAAAGTATGACAGAGGATAAGGATTTCCTTTTCCTGCTGGATTCTGTAAGGAACTGTGATCAGACGAGAACTTTCTGAAGAAGAGTCTGTAAAGAAAAAGAGAAGTGAAAACAAAGAGGACAAAGGTGAAATCTTGTAATAAGAATGAGCCCAGCAAAGCAGAGGAAGATAAGAAAGACTCAGAGAGGCTCAGGGTGGCATGCAGCCCAACCAGTCTCTTGCTCTTCCCTTCTGCCAATGGTTTCTCCATGTTTTCTCATAAAATGTTTCATCTATGTTGCCTTTCTTGTCTAACCTGTGAAGTTGTATTGTGTTTTACTGTAAGAAAAGAATCAGAATGTGCAGAAAAACACTAGTTGCTCATTCACAGCTAGCATGGTTGTAAAAGTTAAATTGTGAACATTTGTTGTTGTTTTTTTGTTTGTTTAGGGACTACGTTGCATCTAGCACCTTGTACATTGAAATACATTCAGAGAAATTTTCAAATGCTAAATTTATCTCAGTTTTAATCTTCCTTTATAACAACCTCTTAAAATAGGTGAAAGGTGAAAATAACATGTTCAAATAGTTACGTAAAGCCATGCATCAATGTGTGCCAGAGCAAGATTTTAGCTTTTGTTTTTGTTTTTTTAATAAATCAAAAAGCCTTTTTGCTGCCTTCTGATAAGCCACCACCAAAGGCTGCTGAAAGGTCAAATGTGAATTTAGTGTGGGGAAAAAGAAATCACATTAATTTGAAAGTTTGGGTGGGAAAAAGTGCAAATATATTCTTTAATTTCATCCTGTGACTAATTCCGTTTCTTTTTTCCTGATATCAGTTTGCTAACTGCTAGTGTTGCATAGTTTTACCGGATAAATGGGAAAACAAAGGTCGTCTTCAGTAGAAGAGACACATTTGAAAAAAGATCTTAGTTGGTATAAAGCTGGGAAAGCTCAGTCAGCACCTGAAGCACGCGTCAGATAAACTAGTAAGGGGGAGTGGACTCATGGTTTTACACTACATAGAGCAGCAGAAGTGCCAATCATGCTGTGCTAAGCTAACCGTGTCAGAGCATAAAGTCTCATCTAACTGATTCACTCTATATTCTGTTATTCGCATTATATTGTTTTTGTCTCATTATCAAAAAATTAAGTTAAGCTGGTAATATGGAACAGTCCGAGGATATTATACCGCACAGCTCAGCTACCAATGAGGCTAGTTTAAGCTAACCCAAGTCCATGTGTTAAAGAAAGTGCAACTGGTTCACGTTATTTATTCCTTGTGCTCGTTGTGGCTGGTTTGGATATGGGGGTTCATTGGTGTTTGGCAAACTAATTTCAAATAATAAGTTGGTTATAACTTAAAATAATCTTTCTGCTGCTGTAGTTAGCATTACAAAGTGATCCATACGAACTACCGCGCCTTGGTCTGCTACACAGAAAACCAGCATCGACGACTCTGGAGTCTCTTCCCTGTTCAGATTTCATTTGTTCAATATTTATCCATCTGAGATGCGATCTATTTGCCCAAGAATTTGAGTTGTACATCATGTGGAAAAAGTGGCCGTTGGCATTTGTTTACTTCATTTTGTCAAGAAATTGTAAATAATGTCATAGAACCAGTTAATTACTGCGATATAATCCTTCCCCCACGGACCAGGGGGCGTTAAATATATTTTAAAATCAAGGTTAATGTTAGTATTAGCTCCTTTGTTTACATTAGAAGATGTAATTGTGCCTTAAATTTGTAGAAAAAAAAGAAATTCTTACAGAAGTGCCAACAGCTAGTCTGAACCATACCTGGTTTTGATTTATTTAGCCTTTTAAAATAACTCAAACTGAAAATGTAGACCTTGTACACTTTGACAAGAGACTGCTGTTGTTTGTCACCATTATCCCAGTTTAACAATGGCCTTGCCACAGCTCTAAAATTACATCAGCTCATGCTAACTGCTAACTTACTAGCATGTGGCAGATCCGCTAACAGTCAGTCTGCTGGGTTCAGTTCCAGCCAGCTGACAAGTCGCAGATGACGTGGTGAACCGTTGTAGTCGGCAAAGTCAACCAACGCAATTTTAGGCTTCTAACATTTTTTGGGGAATGTTTGATCTCGGGGGGAAAATAACACATTTAACAACAAAGCCTAGAAGACAAAAATCTGCTAATATAATAATGTGTGTTTATATGAGCAAGTTCAATTTGAGCAGGCTAAAATCTGTTAGCTAGCTGTTAGCCTTGTACTACAAAATCTTTTGCTGTAGATAAGGGATCCATTACTGATAATAACCTCACTTTAAGAAATCCAACTGTCTCTGTAACAAGCTAAGACAATAAGCTGTTGAGGTTAGCATCCATAACATTCGGTTTCACTAACAAGAGGATATAAACAAAAACCATTGGCTCTTAAGACAGTAAAAAAAAAAAAAAAAATTCTGTCCATTTTCCCTTTTTATTGTAAATTAGGGTTACATCAACCAAGATACTCGTTAGGAAGGACCGCCTCTTTTTTTTATTTTACTTTCTAGCCTAAATGTTTTGTGGGAAATAAAGCAGAAAATGTAATGAAACTGGTGGTGATAGTTCAATCTAGATGGAACAAGATATCAGGAAATATATTGTCCAAAAAGTGCCTTTACGGTTTGTTATTGAATTTCATGTCTGACCTACTTTGCAGTTTTGTAAGAATTTTACAACTCTTACTTCAACAATAAAATAAAATACAAAAATGAGCTAAGGCTAATTTGTCAGGGATGAAAGGTCAAATTAAATATGGCCGTACGACATAAATAGACTGTTTTACACACGCATCAGAAAAATAAGACACCTTTTCCCAGAGTCATGCAGCAGTTATAAGACAAACCCCAAAGACAGTAAAGTTTTGGAAGAAAGCCCAGATTAAGAAAGTCACAAGCAGACATAAAAAAAAAGTGTTTTGGGAAGAAGCAAGATATTCACTGACACAAACCATGCACCACCTAGCACTGACTCGACCCCTACACATTTTCTTTTCGCTGGTATGTGGACATGTATGCCCATAAAAGACACACACACACACACACACATCAGCTCGCACTACATGCCGGCCAGCATGTTCTCTGCAGACACACACATCATCTGGTGTCACACTCTGTGGAAAGGCACAAACACTCAGATTTATACACACTCAGAAATTTACGGCACAGCCTCCCTGTCCCATCTGGTTGTTGTCAGTGGTCAGGTCTTTTGTGTGTGTGTGTGGGTGTGTGCGTGTGTGTGTGTGTGTGTGCTCTCACTGTATGGGTTTGTTTAAACTGCTTATGTCACAATCACAATTAAGAAATGAGGTCGAACAAATCAAACGCACCTTTCTTTGCCTTTCCACTTAAATGGTTTTCCCAGGAGAAAAGGACATTTCTACACACAAGCTGACATTCTGACTCGGAACAGAAATTTATGCGATCAGGTGAGGTAATAATTCAAGTTTAATGGTTTAACTTTAAAAATTATTGCCCTTTCAACCATTTTTTCTTTTTTTTGTGCTTCCCATCAATGTTCCGTCTTGCTCTTCATGTTTGACCCTCAGCATGCCATTTCAAAAGGCCAAAAGCCTCCCGGTGCCCCTCCCCCTTAAAACATCACGTTATTATCACAATATACCCGACCATAATGTAACAATAAATCCATCAATCTCTTCTTAAACGTTTGCATTGAATGTAGCTTTGTTTCTACTGAACAGTTTTATACGTAGCTGTGAACATTAGTGGCACAGTGTTGTTGGGAAAATAAACAAATATCTGACTATAACTCCGTGTCTGTGAAAATGTGTTGACTGAAAATGTAACGTTTCAAATTAGTGATCAAAATGTTTATGTTTGTTTAGGTTATGATTCAAACACGACCTCTACTGACTTTTGCTTGGCACCAAAAATAAAAATCTACTTCACTGTTATGAAAACATGTTTCTGGAGGTAATTATGCGTGTCGAAATAATATTTAAAATTACAAACAGTGTTGTGCAAGTGTTGAGTCATTACTTTTGGTGTTAGATTAGGTCACTAAATTCACACCTGTGGGCAAGAAAAACGTTCTAAACTCGAGGGACGAACCGATGTTGACCTTTTATTTAATTTATCCTTTCAATTTAAGTTGTTAGGAGTTTTTCCAGAATAATTACAACGCTGTCTTTCTCTATTATCCATAGGTATATCTAACTATCTAACTTATGAGCTTCATAAGTCAAGAAATGGACACGATAAATTAGCTAATCACCCAGATTCATTTATCATAAAAATTCATTTTGAACCAAGTGAGGGAAGCGGTTGTGGTTTCCGGCGTAATTCGTTGTGGAACTGCCGCACAGCTGATCTCTGGACAAACTTAACAAAAATAAATCAATAAATGTTGTTTTAAAAGCTTCCCAAGAGTCCATTTAGGTCTACTGGGTAAGCAAACTAATTAATGCTATTCTTTATGAGGTGGCGAGAACGCTGTGTATCCTTAGATACCCGACTCTGCAGGACAGAGGGATGCCAAAAGATCTAAAAAGTGTTTGGCAGCCGCTCAGTTGGACTACAGTCAGAAGGTTTGTTATGAATTTTAATCGGAGCATTGCAGAAGTCATGATTAATGCTGGTTAACAGCATTTCTGGAGATGTTCTCATTACGCACCACTGCTGGGTAGCTGCTGCCATGCCACAAGGCTGAAGGGTCTGGTTCTGCCACAATAAGTAAATAACTTCAAAAATTCAAGATGTGCATGTCAAATGCTTGGGTTTGAGGAAAAAGTTGCACAAATCATCTGATTGTCTTGAGTGACCAGCTCCATTTACAGTCCATGTGACAAGAGAAGTCCATTCTCAGACAGACAACGCCGACCCAGGATGGAAGATTCACTCCTGATCTTTTGACAAAATGATGTAATGTCAAAAGTAAAAGTGAGGTTTGATTTCTCTGTGTGGTCAAGGTAATTGGTAGTGTTGCTCTGTGGCAGAAATGATGATTCTACTAAATACGCACTTTGTTGGTTTACCTCAACGTTCTGGGTTTAACCTGTGGACTGAAGTTAACGTGGTGAACATTGGAGATGGAGTTCTTCGGGAAAATTATGAAGTTCAAATGACTTCAGTTTGAATGATCAGAAGCAGATTCAGAACAGAGTCAAGTGCCAAGACCGAATCAAGTGAATCATGAAAACATTGATGTGTAGACCTTTTCCTGACGTTTTAATTTGAAGGTACAGTCTACTGCAAAAGTGCTTACTGCCTATTTGAACTTTCTCCACAGTTAGCCATGTCACAAAAACAAACATTAACATATTCACTGAGACTTGAACTGACGTAGAAACAGAATGTAGTCAATAATCAGGGAAGGAAATTTAGAAATTAGACCCAAAGAAAACCCCCAAACAAACTTATAAGTGCACATTTGTATTCGCACCGTGTCAGTACTTTTCACTACAGTAACAGCTGCAGGTTTGCACTTTTCTTTTTCTTTTCAGAATAGCTCAAGCTGGGTCACTGTGCGTCGAGAGCAACTGTGAACAGCAATTTTGTTTGATTTCCTAATGCAGTTAGGGCTGAACTTTTTAGTAAATGATCTGAACTTCTGAAGATAATCGGTTGTACCAGATGTTACTTATTAAAGGGGGCTGAATGTGTCATCTTAGATTTTTATACATAAAAGATGTCCCATTTCCTCTCCCCAAAGCCCCAGGAAATTAGGTTTGTGGTTGTAACGTGACAAAATGTGAAAACACTGCAGTACGCATTTAATTTTTGGTAATAGACCGCAGACCAGCATGTTCTTCCCTTGCAAATAACCCTCAGTTTCTACATCAGCAAACACAATGGTTTCACATAAATTGCTATGATATTTTAGAAAAAAAAAAAAAGAGTCATTTTTAGATAGAAATCCGCTTTTGTTTTAGCCTTTCTGACTAGCTGCTGGCTCAACTCTTCCCTGCATGTTATGATGTGCATTACAGTAGCCAGATGTTGAGAATTTAAGAGTTTTGACATTATATATAAAGCTTTTGGTGGCGAATCATAAATTCCCAATGTTCCGTTTAACTTGGAACCGCCTGCAAAATGAGGCACATAAATAGTATGTTTTCTGTAATATGGCTGGGAATAAGTTGGAGTCGCATTCTTTGGAAAAATATCAGGGATTACTCGCTGACTTCCAGACTTGGAAGAAAGACACCAAGCAAGCAGTTATGATAAACCTCTGTAAACTGTATGTAAAATCAGCCCAGACTTCAGCTTCCATTCAGGATTCACGCAGCGCTCTTCCGTGTTTTAAACGACTGCGGCTTGCTGAACACGATAACATATCTTCAAAGGAAGCATACAAGCTCTATTTGGCAGTTCTCCAAAAGCAGAATTTATTGTTTCTACAGTTTTATAGCAAAGTGGAACAGCTGCCAATTGATCCAGAACCACTCAACAATACTGTGTGACAGTGTTGCGTCATGTTTAGGGTGTGAGGTTCATTTTGGTCAACGGGTAAATTTTGGCCTCCCCTGGATGTCGTTTGTACCTATTCTCTCTTTTATTGTTGAATTATGAACTTTGACCTTAACTGTGGCAAGTCACCTCAGATTTACACTTCATGCGTCTCTGCTCTGCTGCGTACTTCACCGGCGGATCACTGGCGGACCACACTATAAGTGGCTACGCTTTGCTGTTAAGCCCAAAGGAGAAACATGCATGGGAAATGAGAGAATATTGTATTCCGCCTAATTGATTTGGATATTGTGGTCCTCCTAATTAACACAACCATTGTGGGACATTTTGAATTTACTCAAGCATCTTTGTCTGAAATTGAAAATTTGTTTGGCGATCTGAAACGTTCAAGTGTGACAAATTAGCAAAAACAGCTGAAATCTGTAAGAGGAGGAACTACTTTTTTTATGGCACTATGTTTTTGGACCCAGTAATGCGCTACATAATTTTCATAAAACACCTTGAAAGCTAAAAGTAGTATGCCCTATGATTGTCACCCTTGATGTTCATTTCATATTAATGTAAACCAGAAGTTTCTCCCAAAGCCCATCGGCAACATGTCATATCTTTGCTCATTAGCGAATGTTTGTCCAAGACATCTGCCAATGATCTCGCAGGTGCAAATAAACAACCTTTCCAAATTTCACCCAAGAACATCTGCAGGGCTGAAAAAGAAATAATGAAGTGCTGGTGAATCTCTGAAGGGTCCCATTTATGAAATCTATCCCCAACATGTTTAAAACATTAGAAAAAAGCAGTGACATCATGCTGCAGGCACGGAGGCATGGCAACCAACAGGACTCATCGGGACCAGATTGCTGAAGCGGCTCCACTCGCTGTAATGGGTCGCTGTTGCAAATTATCCACTAAGCGTGACACAAAGGGAGATGATGTTTGTAGCATTTGGCTAAAATACCAAGAGGTCATAAACGTATCCAGACCCCTGGATCACGTTATTGAGTAATTAGTTAAAGAAACAGAGGATCATGTCTGATCCAATCCTCTCTCGATTCCGTGACTCTTAATGAAAAATGGAAGAGTTTAGTTCATTTAACAGAAACGTAATTTTGGACATTCCACCGGGGTTAAGCTGATCCACGTGATCAATCATTTCTGCTAGTTTAACTTTAATGGTTTTAAGTGCAGTAGGTTTAAACACTTAAAGCTGTGAAGTAAAAAGACAAGCAAAGATTTCAAGTTGACCTCCCTGCATTTTACGACTAAAGATTTTTAATGGAGTTTTATTTCACAGACTAGCGTACGACTTGGATGTAGAAGGAAAATTGTGGTTTAAAATTTTTCACAAATAAAAAAAAACGCGAAAAGTGTACTGTGGTGTACGTTTGCACCCAGTATCCCCGAGTCAATGATACTAGTGTTTTAGTTAAGTCAAAACCTGCTCTGCCAATCAAGAGCGACACATTTTTGCCCCTTCTTTGCAAAATGGCTCAGGCTCAGTCAGACTGAGTGAAGGAGCATCTGTGAGCATTAGGTCTTGGTCTGAACCATTTCAGTGGAGCTCTGCAGTTGCAAAGCACTGCAAGTCAAAGTTAATGAAACAGAAAGGCTAGAGTCTGTCACTGCTTTAGCCATTCTTGATCTTTCATATACTGTTAATTTTGACACTGTCACCGCCTACTGGCCATTAACAGCAAAGACGCTAATGGTTTTAAGAGTTAAAGTCGTGTTTTTCTTCCATTTATTTAATTAAACCTAAGTAAATCAAAAGATATGCAAGAAATTAGCTAGCTAGCTAAATACCTAGATAGCTAGATACACATGAAGTAATGTTTTTGTTGACAATGAATTTCTTTTTGTCTGTGCTGATACATTGTACATTTTCTGGCCATTTCTAGTCATACATGGATTAAGAGACAACAAATCAGAAGTGTTTGTAATACGAATTGCAATGTTAACTTCTCAATCCTGGCTCCTCTTCTCTCTAGAGGTTTATGCTGACAGTGAGATGGAGATCTCACCTTAAATTGAACTGAAATGGACAATCTCCTTTGACTGATGAATAGCTCCTCTGGAACATATTCAGTTGGGACATTGTTGCTTGAAGCAGCTGCTCCAGTTTCTACAGTGACGCCCAAAGACAGAGAGGTCGATACCTGCAGCTATTCCCACAATGCTTCCTAACAGGATGTATGTTTCCCATTTATTTGTTGGGTTGAGAGGTCGATCCAGAACTGAGGCGCACCTGTTGTGCGTTTCTAAACGGCTGTACTGCCTAGAGATGATGTTTTTAAAATTCTGATCCTGAGTCAATTTACTACATCTGTAGTGCATAGATGAGAAACTTTAGCAAAGTTATACTTAACTTCCAGTAGATGTTGTCGAAGTTTGGCTTTGAGGTCCAAACCTTCCTATCATTTGGGCACGCACTGAACAATCAGAAAATACGGCAATATATTTCAGTGAAACTGGCTGGCCAAGGAAACAAAGTGACTTCATCGGATCATCAACCACGGATACTTCACTGCTCCTTCAACCTTCGCTAACGTTCCTGCCTATAGAGACAAAACCAACATTAACCAGCTAGAGAAAGACTTGACAATGAAGAAGTGGCTAAAGAAAGATGGCGCTTTTGGACAAACTAATCTAGAATTATGGCAAATTAAGATTTTAAGAGACTTGTATACTACAGGTAAGAGATAAACTGCTAATGTTACAACAGAACTTCACTTCAACACTGCAGAACTGTCCCTTTAAACCCTTGAATACATGCTTTTCCCTCATTTATTTCTCCTCATCCCTTACACTTTTTTTATATTTAAAAAAATCTTTGCAAAACATGAAATCTATTAAGATTGTAGTGCACCAGCCTGCTCTTCAGAATTTATCTAAAGAACATCACTTTGATGTTCAGCATTACTTACAGCTTTTTCATTTTTTCCACTTAGCCAAAATTAGAAAGGCAAAACTAAATGCATCACTGTTGACAGTTGTTTCTCTTTTTTACTGTAAACCCATTTTCTCCTAAAATGAGTTCCCAAGATACGTTATCAAGTGGTATCAAGTCTTAAGTGTTCTTTATCTTTGTTCCTATTTGGCTCTGGGTATGAAGACCAGAATTATCTCTAAATCACTGGAAAATGAAAGACAGATTTTTCTGAGCAACTCAAGCTTAAATGGCCTCCAAAGAATGTTTGTCTTCAAAAAAAAAAAAAAAGAAGTGGTTGAAAACAGGCAAAATATCTTCTTGTCAAATGTAATCTCCAGCACGGGTTTGATCCGGTTGTGTTGTGGACAGATTCAACCGGCACCTGGACTCCTCTGGACCTGCTCTGCAAAACACATGTTCAGTGGTTCTGACAAAGTCGATGCCTCTCTAGGCGGGTTCTTCTGGCCGTGTGGCTGAAATATCTTGGCAAAGGGTCAAAAAAACGAAAGCATGCGCAAGTGCTCGGCCTTCTGATGCTTCCACTAACAAAGATTTATCTCAAATGCTGTCATGACTTTGGGTTCCAGATCAGAGCAGATGTTATCTAATGAATTTTATAATAATTGGTTCTTTTTCCGGCCTTCAGAACCCAAGAATAATCTGAGTAACAGCTGATTTGAGATTGAGAATTTATTTTGTGTTTTAAATTAGAGGTAATCTATTGCAATGAGTGAAATAACCTTTTTGCCCCAATTGGAACACAAATACCAACTTTAATGTTGTTAACCGTTAGCATGGCGTTTTCTCAGGGCTTACAAAGCCGTTTTAATTTGCCTGTTGAGCACAATATACATCAGTGGAAACAAGTTGCATTTAAAATTATGTGAAACTTTTTTTTGTTGTTGTGAACAATCCATGCCACTTGACTAGAAAACCACTTGTGAGCGTTTTCTGACCGTGACATTTTCCTGAGCTTCGCACTAAGACTGGGGGAGGATTAATAACGTCCCGCCTTCAGCATTTCATGTTAGCGCGCGCTAGGAAGACATGCCAGTGCAGATTTGATCTACAACAAGGATATCTGCATAATCGACTTTATTAAACTAAGACTGTGTGCAGCATCAAACTATGCAGGCCACATCGATGGAATAATATGCTGTGCTTGTATGACCTTCAACCATTTGGCTCATGTGTGTGTTGGAATAACTGTCTGTGTTGATTGGGTGCATATGAGCAAGTTTGTTAGCTGGAGGTGCACGGCTGTAAGAGGGGCGAAAACATTACACCCTGCAACCCGGGTCTTAACAGGTCTCTCTTGTAAATGACACAATGAGTCTCAAGAGATTTTCCTTCAAAAAAATAAAAACCCACAGCAATCAAGAGCAGCAAAAAGGCCCAAAGCAGACACATACAAGCGACGGCCCCAAACAGAAGCAGGTTGTCAGCAAAGCAAAGAACCAGCAGCACCGAAGGAAGGAAACCCCCCAAAACAGCAGCCAGAGCCTAGAAGGACTAGGACAAGCGACGCATTTTCTCCACCTGGTGAACCCATGGGAGGTTAAGAAGGATGGAGTTTCACCAAAGCTCTGTGCACCCACTAGGCCCACTAACGGCCCCCACACATCCCCAAGAGCCATAGGCCACCCAATGGGAGCAAACCACCTGGCCAAGCCTCCCACACAAACACCAACCCACCAAAGGTGAACTGGAACTGTAGATGCTACAACTCCCCCTACCCTGGTTTCTCCTAACTGACCAAAACTCAATGACTACTAGAAAAAAAAGGTTTTCTGCATGATCAAAATCACTACAGACATTAGAGGCACAGTATTCTATAAATAAAGTGAAACGCTCATGACCTCGCCACTGTTTGACTACCAATCTTTTCCATCGTAACATTATCACAGACCGTGGACCTGTTAGGGCTTTTATTTTATTTTCTCTACTTGTAACTCTTGGCCCATGCTGGCTGCATATAAATGGGAAAAAAACTGCAGTTTTTAGCACTTATCTGCCTTTCTCTGACCTTACTGTGTTTAATAGGAGATTTAACAAATGACCTATGAGTTTGTTTAACCTGCCCCTCAACCTCTATCCACATACATGTAACACCACCCTTCCTGACACACACACACACCAACAGTCATACAAACGGTATATAAGTCTCTTTATCTAACACCAATGTAACCTTCACCCGTCTCTCACACATCAACAAATCCACCAAAGAGCAGCGGCCCACCCTCTGCTCTCTGTGTGTCTCCCTGATTATTGCCCATCATGCTTGATGTTTTCCTTAGAGGCAGCCAGGAAATGAGTTTTATAAAGCTGGAAATCATACACGCATACACACAGAAAAGCCAACGCTTCCTGAAGAGACTACGTGGGGCCAGACAAGCGCTCAACCTGACACACACACACTTTTCTTCGAAGAACAATACTTCTGTTTCAACCCCGCTGCCTCCACTACCGGCCATTGGGAAAGGGAATTTCAGAACCAGTGGGAGTGGCGCTATCAGAATACCTTGCAGGGCACCTAAACAATGCGGTTATTCCTGCGGCAGCGCGACAAACATCGCCGAGCCTTTGATAAGGTCTTTAAAGCACCCTTCCTTGGCACACAAGGGCCTTGTCTCAGGAAGCTGAGGGGAACCGCCAGCGAGGAATGAGCTCAGGAAAAAGCAATGTGGCTCCGTGTGATTGCTTTCTCACACTTACGCAGGGTTCACGTTGGAGACGGTCAGATCCATGAGAAAAAAAGCCATGGAGACCCACCGAGGTGGTCCGCACTGATGATCAGGCAGCATATTGTTGAGGAAGGAACTGGGGGGAGACAACAAACACATTATGCAAATCAGCAGGTCTGTGAGAATGAAACAGAAGAGGAAGGAAGGAAGTGACTAAAACAACCGGAGCAACACTAATAAATCAGTTCATAGTGAACACCTTCAGATAAATGAGCCGTAATGTGAAAGAGTGATAAACAGTAGCACAAAGAGTAAAAAGCTAACTCCAGCAAATATAGGTTTCCTCGTTAACTTTAACATACACTTTTTGTCTCACACTCTTTTATTCTCGAGATTAAAAATATGTCCAGATTCTCCAGTCAGTATCTGACACAAACTTTGTACCGCCCTGGTTACAAGTGGAAACGCTAGCAGGAGTTACACCTTGCTATGCTAACAGGCTAGGCTAATTATTAGCAATAAAATATCAAATGAATTTGTCTGCATTTAATTCATTCTAACACAAGAGCAAAAATATTATATAAAACAATATCACATGTTTAAGAGATTTAAAAGAGGAAATAAGAATTAATGGTGAACGTTTAGCATAAAGCGGCCATGTTGGATTTAGGGTATTAGGGACCTTTAGGGGGGGAAACCGTTTTTTTTTTCTTAATTTCTATTACAGTTGAAATTTGGTTTAAAAAATAAAGACAAGCTGTTGAGAATAAAGGGGAATTAACATATTAAAGGAAAGGTTATAACTGCAGGTTTGGTATGCGTCAGGATAACCCTGGTGCTGGCTGAGAGCATGGGTCCACAGGAAGGTTATATGCAAAAATAGAAAGAATTTATTAAATCCTACTCCGAAGTATGAAGGAACAAGCTCATTTACATAAATCATGGCTCTGATCTCAACATTGCTTGCAACTCTACGGTTGATATGACTTTCTCCACAATTTTCTTCCCTTAAAGCGAGCGCAACATTTACTAATTATACAATTCTAAATCTTAATACTCCAGTTTTTCAAATCTTGTTACTTATGAACATTGCTTGTGACATTGTTTCCTTACCTTGGATGAAATCCATCTGGTCCAACAGGTGACAATCTTACCCCATCATCCCAATTAACTGGTTTAAAAAACAAAAACACAATCCGTCTTTAAATATTTCTCGGCCCATTCTTCAAGTTTGAACTGGTGCGTCGTGTTCAGCGGCGGTCGGGTTTCAGCCCTCCTGGTCTTGGCCATGTCTCTGAGTTCTGAACAGCCTTCACGTCTGGGCCCTCAGGTGGTTCTGGAATATGAGCGCACTGGAGGAGAGCTAATTCCTGGTAGCTTCATGTTTGATTCCTTTAACACCCATTGTTTTTGTCCGCAGGTTGGAAACTATGAACTTTTTTTTCCCCCACATCATTTTCTACAAGTAACATCCTGTAGAAAAAAATGTATACGTCTTCTAGTCAAAATGTATTTTTTTTTTCTTTGTTTTAAAATCCACAAGTAGACATGAATTGATGCGCCATTAAAAATGTCAACAGATTTCCTACAGTAGATGTTTATCACAAATGATAAGTTTTCTTTTTTTTCAAAAACTTATGCACTCTTGGTGTCTCTAAAGGAGTTTTAATTAGCTGGACTGAGGAAGATCGCAGCGTTGGTATATAATTTAGGCCACACCCTCCCTATTTACACAAATACACGTCACCTGAAATGCTTCCATCCAATCAATGTTCAACCTCATGATCCTGAGAACTTGGCTTTCAATCAGTTGGAGATTTAGACTTGGCCAGAATCCTGAGATGAAAAAGCTCAGAGCAGAGAAACTGATCAAAGGAGATCAATAAATACACAGAGAGCTGAACCAACCACAAAAGGATCTACAAACCAACGAGAAACGGCTAAGACCAGACTAAGAGTACGATGAAGACTTCACAGAACAGAAATAAATAAAAAGCAAACTTAATACAGAGTTTATTGATATGGCAAGACATTAGTCACAATGACAAACATCCCAGAAATGATCAGGAAAAGAACAATAAAGACAAACAAAGAGCCGTGGATCCCGACATAGATATGCTGATCAAAAGGTTTTAGCTGAAAGCAGCAGTTCCAAGCTAAAGGGTTTGGACTGAGCTAACATTTTTGATTTTTTGTTTCCTCTACATGGTTTACAGAATAAACCTTCTGTCAGGATGAAGCATTTCAGACAAGTGAGGAACCACAACAGCTGTTTGCTGTAGAGCTGGTCGCATCCCAACATGAACCTTTGCTTCTAGAAGATGGTGGTCAGCTCCTCAGTCCTGTGAGGACAGTTTTTATTATTCGACTGCACTCACCTTGTTTCATTCTGCAACTTCAACCAGTGTGCTTTGAACAGGAACCCAAAGTGAATCTGGATTACTTCCACCAGATGAGGAATCGAGACGAATCTGGATGCAGGATCTAAATTGAAAGTGAACGACTGAAAGTTTATATCTGCTTCTAAAAGCAGATATAATTTAAATTTAAAATGTAAAATATAGCAATATCTTTATCATTACACGGTGGAATAGGGAGAGTGACTTTTCTTTGTAGATAAAAGAAGCGCAACATAAATTTTTTAGCCTCTGTCCAAAAACGTACAGTTAAACAAAACTCAGTCCCATCGTTCCCAACAACGTTTGATGTTTTAATTCGACTCCATTCTTCAACTTCTTCTCCACTGACTGTAATCACAAGCTTAATTATATCATATGATGAATGACACCTGGAAAAACAAATGTCTGATGAAAGGTAAACAAGTGAATTTGTTAGGTAATTATCGCAGTGTATTTCAGTCTATGGCTACGCAAAAATATACACACAGTCTGCAGAACAGGCGGTAAAAATTAGTGACGAGTTGCTTCTGGGTTGTGTGTTAATCCAGCTTCTCCAGCAGCGTTTGGACAGGAGAAATTGCACAATAACTTGGAACAGGTTCAGTGTGGAGAACAAGTGAAGTCTTTGAAAAACACGGCTTGGGGAATAAAAATAAGCTTGATGCAGGTAGCTTCGATAGAAATCCTGCCCAACTTATGGACAGTATATAAGAAAATTGACTCAAAGTATTTTTTTTTTAAATCCTTAAGACAACTGCTGCAGCTTAGACTGGCAGAGCGATCAGGTCGGATTAAAATTCTCGTCAGTGTTCTCGGAGAAAGAAATTACAACGGGAACGTGGCGTATGCCTTCAATTTGTGTGTCCAGCAGAGCCCCAAATAATTCACAGTAGCCTGCTGGATTGGTCACAGTGGCATTGTTCAACAAATCATAGACAGGCGTGACTGAATCTGTTACAAATAAAGCCTTTATGCATCACCCCGATTCAGGAACAGATCTAAGCTCTGAAACTGGCTGCAAAGCTCGCGAGTGAAGAGTCGGCCTGTAAAACTGTCTCCTCCCAGAAGCCGAAATCCCCTGAAAAGTACAAGAAGGGAAAAAAATAAAAATATTCTAGCATTAGTTCGATACCACATGACAAGAAAAAGATGCTTCAGTGTAGAAGTGGTGCAAAAATGCACGTCAAATGCATCATTATTACCCACAACAAGAAAAACCAACACAAAAAGCGTCTCTGGAAGCCCACACTTCGAAGTTGAAACATGTCAGGGCTTCATCCTGAATCAAACGAAGCTTAACTTGTGGCTTCAGCTGGTGCGCGTTTGTTTGTTGACTGGAAGGAGACCTGGATTACTCCTGCAATCAGTCCATTATTTTTCCATCGGTTACCAGCTGATGAGGAACCAAAATAAATGTAGCTGAAGAATCTTGATTTAAAACAACCAACAAAGACCACAGAAGTGTGAAAACTAAACCCCAGGAGGAAAACTAGCCTTAGGGTTAGGACCAACCACCAAAGAAGAAATATCCGTGATCCTGAAGGTAGATCAGAATTAATTTAGGTGTTTTCAGAAACCCAAGAAAAGACAACAACCAAAAAAACAAAAAGATTTAAAAAAATGGCTACACGTTATTCTTGGCTGTGTTGCCTGAGGTTTGGTTATGATAGCAATTTCCTGTCTGATAGCAGCAAAGCAACTAACTATGCAACTATTTCAGCTAAGGTTCTTCTATTTTTTCTGTTTCTATAACCGTCATGCCTGTGTACGCGCTGCTAAATGTGCTAATGCCAAAGGAGCAATTTGCTGTTCCAGGAAAACTGTTTATTTGCCATTGTCAATGAGATAGATAAGATAAAATTTTATTGTCGTTGTCACATGAACAACGAAATTTGAGAAATGCCATCAGTCGGTGCAAAATGCCATGCTAACTAGACTTAGCATCAAGCCAGGCTCCTTTGTGGGGAATTAGCTGTAGTTCGCTAGCTCCCCACAACAGGAACTAGCGAGGAGCTTGTACATTAGCATGATTGACAGTGCTCACAGTGTTATCAAACCTCATAGTTGGGTAGAATCGGTTCCATTTGGGAGTAAAGTTGCAACATTTGTTACATTTTCAGCTGGTGTGGTTCGCTTTCATACCGCACTTTGATAAACCTTTCAGAGTATCCCTAATACCCCAGCTTCTAGCGGTTGTAGGATTCCTCTCTTGTCTTTGGTAAAAGACTACAAGCCATTTTAAGATAAAAGATGCAAAACACGATAAACGTAGAGCCGAATGCTAATCCTGAAGAAGACGGTAGAACGAGAGAAAAAGGTTCCCCTCCTCTGACTGGCCTCGGGTTGTTTGTTATTTTTGGCAGGAGAAAGGTCAGCGTGGTTACTCTGTTACTCTGAAGCTGTGGGAACCTGCGCCTCATAAGTTCAGGTGAGCCCGAGTCAGCCCGGATGAAACAGTGCAGAGCAGATTGGATTGCACACCTACACACACCTACACACACCTACACACAGCGCAGGCAGGGTTTACTCCTGAACACTCGCTCACCCTGCGCAGCCCTCAGGACACACACACACACGCACGCACGCGCGCGCGCACACGCACGCACAGAGAAAGAGAGAGAAAGGAATAGAGATAAAGAGAGAGAGACAAGTATGTTAGAAAAGAACGGCTCTGACACTTCAAGGTGTAGGATGACACCTTAAAACTGGCTCCTTACCTCATCCAAATATTTTTGCTGCTTTGTAATGCACATCGATACAATAGCAGGCCTGGGAACCGGGGGATTCTGATATGAGAGAAGCAAATTTAATAAGAAAGTAACACAATTACAACACGGGAAAGAAACAGAAACTCATCAGTTCTAAAATGGAGAGAAAAACCAAATACTTTGTGCGTGTCGGTGAAAAGAGAAAGAGAGACAGTGCGTTCAAGGTGTGAGAACGCAGAACCCGCAGGCAGGTCTGTAACCCGAGCCCCATGTGAAGTCTCAGGAAGCGAGCAGGACGTAAGATCAAGCCCACGCCGAGTGATTACAAGCTGGATACAATGTGCTCGCATTCCTGAGACGTGCACACACTCAATCCTCACTTAAAAAAAAAATAAAAAAATGAAGCGTTGCAGTAAACATTCAATTCAGCAACACACACACACACATACACACGCAAACATGTGCAACAAATAAATGAATCCATATGCAAAACACCCACATCCATCACCGCGCTCCTCCTCTCCATCTTCGGCGAGCAGAAATTCCTTCTCACAGGGATTATGTGGCCAGACTCCTGCGCTGACTCGCAGCGGGAGACCGTGAGTCAGAAGTGACCATAATTAACTGCGGGGGTCACCATGTGGTCCGCGGTGGGGACGGTGAACGGGTCGCCAGCACAACTCTCATTCTTTAACAACCATCACAGCTCAGCAGATATCAGTTCATGGGTTGGTTTATTCATATGCATTTTCTTCCCTTGATTATTTTAAAGCAGGTTTTCTACAATTTTGACAAGATGAGATTTTATGGCAGGCAGGCGTTGGACTGCCAAGTCCCTATTGATATTTTTGCACCAATTACACGAAGGCTTTGCTTTTTAAAACCAGACCACCGGCCTTTCTCAGTGGCTAATGGCCTCTTTGTGTCATTTTATTGATGCTTTTGTTGGTTTTTAAGTCCAGGCTTCCGCAGGTCAACAGCAGACATTGTTCAAACCCTCTGGGGCCAATACATGCACAAGCCTGATAATAAAAAGCTTCAAGTAGGCCAATCACCTGCTGAGTAATTCATGTGGAAATTCCTCTCTAACAAGCAGAGAAGGTATTTTCAGCTCTACCATGTAGAAGTTATTTAAGTTTATCAGACAGTCAAAAAAAAAAAAAAAAGTCTACAAAGTCAGATTTAGTTGTGGATTCTAGCTGGACCACAATAAGTTAAGTAAGTTTCCTCTGATGAATCGCTCACAAGGCTAAAATGTCTTTATTTTCAGATCTGACTGATGTTCAGAAATGCTACCCTGAGGGAAATGAAAGTCTACTTTGATCTGTAGAGAAGTCATCCCAGCCCATGATGCAGCCACCACCATGTTTCACTGTAGGTATGGCGTTCCTTTACTGACGATTTTTTTTTTTTCTTCTGTGCAGCTTCTTTGGTGTTACCCATTTCTCTCTACAGAAATGCTGTCTAATAATGCCACTGTCTTCACTCGGTGGCGGTTTCTGATATATGAGGCAACTGCAGTTGATTTGTGCAGATTATCTCATATTTAAGGTGAAATTGTGCTTTTTGTTTGTTTTTACCTAGCAAAACATTTGATTTTACTAAATACAGGTTAAATCTCTAGCTTGGGGAAAATCTACAGCTGAACTAAAACCCCATCCACACTCAGCCAAGCCAGAGTAACTACCCTCATCAAAGCTAAAAGAAAGTTTCGTCACTTCGGATTTATTGTTTAAAACTTTTTTTTTATCTTTTCCTTTTTACACGTTTCCTCAGGAACTGCAGAGACGTGAAGCTGCTGTGGACGAATGGGAGGTAAATGTTTCAAGATGTGCGTCAGCCTGACCTTCACCGTAGCTCAGACCTGTAGAGAAGGGCAACATATACGGGCTGAAAAAGTTCTTTAAAGGTTTGTGTGATTAAGCTTAATGGTGCAAACGGCCTTCATTTTAGTTTTAGTTACAATTGAGAAAGTGGAGAGGAAACGTGTGAGGCTTAAACAACATTCAAAAAAATTTCTCTTGTAGGTATTTTTGAAATTCAATCCTTGTGCCATCGCTTTAGCAGTTGCTCTGAATTCAGGTTAAAATGTCTCCAAATGCAAATTTTAAGTTTAAATCTAGCAAAACTCTTGTGAAGTTGGAAGTGTAGCTACTTATATCTCAGCACTTTGGCTCCAGGAATGACTCAGAATTTTCGAATATCATTTAATTTTCTTCACCAATCATTTAGAGGTTGCATAAGAAGACCCGATATTAGGATTTAACTTTGCGAGGCGTCTCTACTAAACAATTGGCAGCGAAACAAATTTCAGCTACAGACGGCTGATCCAGAACAAATGAAAACAGGATTTGTGTTTTCTTTCTCTTCCTGGCGCTGAATGAAAAGCATAAATTGGATGAAAAAAAGGAATTTGTGGATAACAGATGGAAACAGATAGATTGATAAAGAGTGAGGCAGAAATACTCCAACATTAGATTAAATTTTATAGTTAAATCTGATTAATCAGGATTCATTTAGTCTCCTCTGGAGAGCTGCTTTGGTCTCGTCTGTCAGCTGGATCTGACGGAAGGTAATGAATCGGATTCAGATTTTGCAGGGTAAAAAAAAAGGCTGCATGTTGACCCAATAGAGTCAAACTTCAGTCTTTTTTGTTGTAACCACGTATTTTTAAATGTATTTGAACATATAGAAACGACGGAGCGGCAGAGTTGGATAAAAGTTGCACCTTTAAATGAACAAACACGTTTTCATGGCTTCCCAGCACAAGTTTCTGTGCCAAGCTGACTCTGAGAGGACAAAGTTTTTCTGAAATCAATTCTATCGGCCCTCGCCTCGGTGTTTATGCTGGCCATGCACAGCAGCTCCGGGCCCTGAGGGAAGGAAAACAGAAAATCAGCTCAAAGGATCAATAAAAAAAAACAAACATAAAATCAAATAAAACAAATTTTAAAAACTGGGAAACTTTACGAGTCTCAGCTTCCCTGCATTAAGTCATCAGAAATTAACCCTCTGGGACTGTAAAGGGTTAAAACTGAGTCTAGGATAATATTTTTCGGCTGGTGAAATATTTGTGAGCGGGACTGGATGGGGATGAAACATTTGAAACAAAAGCAAGCAGCAGCCAATTAACCGACACGCATTTTCCCGATTCCACTAATTAAGGCGACTTTTCCGCATCATGTCACTTTACAGCTGGGGATGCACCGATGTAAAGATTTGAGCTAATATTTGATATTTACATTACCGTTATGGCTCACAACCGATATTTAGGTCATATATTTCCACCTTAAACTTGGACACCTTAAAACTGACCCCAATTATTATTAGATCAGCTTCCTAAAATAATAGATCAAGTCATTTTCCCCCAAAAGATGAGGGAAAAAAACAAAAAAAAAAAACACTTGGCAAAACATTACTTAGGCCTTTATTCTAAAAAGATGACAATTTTAGTTATTGATTATTCTACCAATTAATCAGATTTTTAAAACCGGCACATTCTTTAAACTTCATTTAACCACTTGAGCTTGTTTTATACAATATTAAATATTATCTTAAAAATGAATAATAAATAAGCAATTACATTTTTTTAATAAGAAAAACATTTTATTGTCTAAAATGCAATAACAAAGTATTCCTTTAGCGTACGCTTAATCATTCGTAGCAAATACTGTAGCTAAAAAAAATACTTCTAACATGACTAATTGATTAATAATTAAAATTGGTGCTTATTAGATAAAAAAAAAAATGCTTTTTTTGCAGACTTTCAATCAAGTGAAGCCAAAACTTTTCCTAAAACTAAGGAGTTCTGGGTAGAACAGATTCACCAACAAATTAATCTTAAATATAAATTGTATATATTTTTATTAAATGTACATATTGTTTATTTCAATCGATTAATCGCAAGTAATTCTTTCAAACCTAATTGCACTTATGGGTCGGTACACTCCGGAGAACAATTAAAGAATTGCTAAATTAGTTGACGCTTACTTCAATAAGCGATTAATCACGATTAATCGCTTCAGCCCTAAATGCAGTAACATGATGCCCCCATAATAAAGAGGTTGAAAAGTGTATAACATCTAAGCATTTCAAACAAGAATATTTGGATGTCTTGGATAAGATTCTGATAAGATTTTTAAAAATGTAGCACGTTCAAATTAAGGCCAGCCAGCTACAAGGAAAAACGTAAACAATAAAAAGAGACAACACAATCTGTTCAAATCAGTGTAATAATTTAGTGGGATCAACAATTTGACATTAAATTAAATCAATGTGTCATGATTCTTTAAGCCCTTCCGCTGCGGCGCTCCCATAAGGCATGGCATGGTGTTTGGATCAGAGCGGTTCTGCTGCGGTGCCGGCCCGGACGGTTCCCAGGCTGCCGCCAAAGTCTCAAGCATACAGGAGAAATTTCTGTGGACTTCCCAGGATGTCTGTCGTCAATGTCTTTGTCGGAGTGTAGATGTGCAATCCTCTGCGTCGAACTCCTGAATCGATCCCCTCTGGTTTTGTGGGAGAGCCATCGGTGCATCCACTGCTCCTGGAGAACAGCGTCTTGTCTGGACTTGCAAAGACAGATCCCGGGCATTCACTGAGCTTCCCAAAACTCCCTTTATCTTCTTTTCACCCACTTCATTTTTTAAGTTTTTCCCCCCCCTCTCCCTTCACGTCTTCTTTCAGTTTCAGCGTCAGTCACGTCGGATTGTCTCCTCCCTCCGGTCTCAGGTGAAAGTAGGAGGAAGAAGATTCCAGACTTCTTCCAAGTTTCCCCCTTGAAAAACTAGAAAAAATGCAGAGAAAGGAAAGTGCCAAAAGGAGCACATGTGAACTAGTCACCCACACCCACTGAAGCTCTCCGGGTGAGTCACTGCTACAGAGAACGTTTGCTTCATTGGATCCAAGAAGGCCCCCAAAAAGAAAGAAAGAAAGAAAAAAAAATAATAATTCACAGGAATTTCAACTCGGCCAACCGTGACTTGTTTGTGCAAATGAACGCTGGAAGTCTCTGGTTTGAGGAGAGGTGAGGCGTGTCCGAGCTGGTTTGTGTCCTCCGTCCCGCTCCGTGGACAGGAGGTGGAAGCAACAAATGAAAGGAGTTCAGTTGAAGAGGATGGAGTCAGGGTCTCTGTTGGCTATCTGCGCCATGTGTTTCAAGATGTCCTTTTTAGTGATGATTCCCAGCAGCCTCCTGATGACGAGACACAAAAAGTTGGAGGTTAAGCTCGGACTTTTAATACGAGAAAATGGTTTATTGTGTTGTTTTTTTAATATCAGCTTCTGAAGGAAACATTCCAGAGAAAGAAACTGATCGTCTTCTTCTTATAGACACTAGAGAAGTCAAAAAAATGGGATGTACAAGTATGGAAGAACAGGAGGAAATTGGGATCAACCCTGACTGACCCGCCTTATACCCTTGAAGTACGTCATTGTATATTTTCTTGACCTGAGTTTCAAATTTAGGTCAACTAAAGATTCAAACCTGCTTCAGCTGAAAGGAAGGAATGGCTTAGAGCAGGGTATCAAATTTATTTTAATTTTAGAGCACATCAAGATTTTTAATGTGCAGCAGAGGATTATGGCTAATGGTAAAAAAAACAAAGGATTTTGACTTTCATCAGATTAAAGTCATAATTCTGAGAAAAAGGTCAAGATTTTATCTTCATTTCAACCAAAAAATAAACAGTCACTTACTTTCAATATTAGTTTAAAACTAAAATTCTTATCTCTTTTTTCACCAAGGCAGATCAACTAAATTCCTCTGTACCCTGACATGTGGATCCACTCTGATCAAAGCCGGGGCCTCGTACCGTTGGCCCCAGAGCAGAGCATCTAAAGCAGACGTGTGTGAATCCTACAGAGGCCCATTGTGCCTGTCGACGGCCTGCCAGAGGCCGCGCACGATGCTGGGAAGTACCAGCGGACTGAGACGCTTCTGCTCATGATTACTTTAGATCCAACAAAGACACTTCACTTAAAGAGGCATGAAGAAGCTTTAAACTGGAACCCTGCGGGAAATTTTAAAGGGACATTTTGCTAAAACTAATCTGAAAGACTGTGCAATACTTTTCAGTCCCCTGGAAACTGTAAAACAGAACAATAAACTGTAGTTTCACACCAACAGCCACAAAGAAACTGTTTAGATTAAGACTTTGAAGTTGAAACTCTCCCGGCCGCAGCCTACGCCGGTGGTGGCATTCCTCCTGAAAATGAACACAATGTGCCAAAGACAGAAAAACAAAGGAAGACCACAACATGTGTACGTGGAAGTTGTTTGGCGGTGAAATCGTGAGAATACACATAGACTTCCACTTCCAAACTGCCCCGAAAGCTGAGTTTCAACAAATCAGAGAAAGGAACAGATAGAGGACTAAAACACTTTTTGTGGTTGTATCTTTTGTTGAGGTCCATTTGTCTAATTCTAAGAGAACAATATTAGACTTGTATAAAGTCTGACACGCAGCTGTACTGTGGGTGACGTGTTCAGGTTAGTGGGCCTCGGTGGAGCATGAGGTGGAAATGACTTCAGACAAAGTGAGGTAACTTTTACAATCAGCCGAGCAGCAGACTGAGTCCACTTTCTGGCTCTCTGAACAGAAATGTATCCCACACAGAGAAGAAAATCCCCGCTCAGGTGTTTGTCGTATGGTCCCACAGGGGGACTAACTTGGCTTTAAATTCTGTAAAGGTCCAACAGCAATATCTGTTGCTGGAAAGTTCTAGAAAAACCAAAAATACCAACTTTTTTGGTCCGTTTCAGATTAAAAACCAGAGGTCCATATTGAAAAACCCCCAATCTAAGAGTGAGGAACTCAATAAAATTTGCAATAACCTATTTTAAATAAAAGCTAGATTTATTTTAAGACCATTTTCTTTAAACATCCCTCTCTCCATGGGTGTTCATTATACAACACAAGAAAATCATACCCGTTATGTGTGACCAGACACTGGCGGAGCCCCAGTTTCCTGAAAATATCCACGGTGATGTCCATGGGTGTGTGGTCCGTGACGGTGAAGGGGCTCAGGTCCATGATGCCTCGGAGGCGGAGGGGAGGGGGCGCTTCGGGCGGCTGAGCGGGGCAGTGCTCTGTGAAGACCACCAGGGAGGCGCCGACGATGCCGTCCTGACGCTTTCGGGCGTTATCTGATAGGAGACGCAGAGCGGAGGAAAACCAGATGAAGAGCTCATTGGCATTCCAGACCAAACGTTTTCCACTTCAACCAGCAAAATAACAGCTTCAGAGGCTAAAACTGCGACAAATGTTTGTTAAGGTATACAAGAACTGCTCAGAAGCCTTTTAAACCAGGACTTAATGACAACAAAAAGAGTCTCAACAACTACAATCCTCACAGTCACATAAAATGGCAGAATTTGAATATTTATTTAAATTAATGTTTGTATTCAGTCGCAATCCAAACCTATTGATATGAGCAGGTCTCTTCTGAGCACAAATCCCACCAGCCTTTGGGATTCCTGCGAGATGACCACAGGGAAGCCGCTGTAGTGAGTTGTCTCTACTAACGTCTACGAAAAAACCCAAAAAAACATTAGGAGTTATCGTGTGGAAAACAAGACATCATTCAAACATAAACATAAAGAGAGATAAAATGAATTCACACCTTATGAACTCCTCCACCCTTTGTCACAATGCAAACACAAACTTTAGGTATTCTAGCGGGATTTTGTGTGACAATGTCAAATCACAAAGTGGAGGCAAAAGGAGATGTGATTTTGAATGTTTTTTTATTTATTTATTTTTGTTTACATAGAAAAATCCATAAAGTATGGCATGCGTTTACTTTCATACTTTTTAGAACCTGCTTTTACTTTAATTGATATTATTTTCCATCAGGTATGAATACTTTTACAAAGTGCTATGCTTTATGTATGGCGTTACCATAGTAGGGCTGAAATGATTAATCAGATTAATTGTGATTAATCAGTTATTGAAATCAATCAACAACTAATTTAGTAAGCGATTAATTGTTACTGGAGTAACAAATTCAAAAAAGGCAATTTTCCCAGGGCATTACTCGGAGCAGCAATTAAGCCAAAACTGTACAAGAAATATGAACATTTTGCATTTTAGATATAAAAATAACCTTTGTCTGTAAATATGTTCTACCCAGAACTTTTCAAGTGGAAAAGCTGCACCTCGTTCAAATTATGTAAAAGACAATATCTCTTAAGCACCTTAAGATATAATATTACTAATCAGATCATTTTAAAAATAAGAACAGATTGATGTTAAATATTGATGTTAAATCAAACAGAAAAGGCTGAACTTTTCAAATGATTGACATATAAATGAGAAAGCACACACTAAAGGAATGCTTTTGCTTTTTGTTGCATTTTAGGCCAAAATAAATTACTTCCTAAATTATAAAAGGAATTGAATAATTAGTTTTTTTTACATTTTTATCATATTTTTGATATTGTCTAAAACAATAGCTTGAGTTGTTAAATGAAACATTTCCAGAATGTGTCAATTCTTTCATCCGATTAATTGATTAATTAATAGAATAAGTCGCTATAATAATCGATTACTAAAGTAATCTTTAGTTGCAGCCTTGCTGCACAGGGTTGTCGGTGTCCGTACCTCCACCTCCCCTACAGTCATGCTGTCCTGTGTGAGCACAGCCAGAGCTGGGTCCCCCCTCCTCGGCCTCATCACGTCCACTGCCAGGCTGCTGTGCTCAAACTCTTCTTTCGGCTCCAGGAATGGGTAACCGTTCAGCCTTATGTGAGCCTGCAGATACAAATGAGTGAATCTTTCTGCTTTAGCTGGATTAGACATACAGAAATAGACATGTCTGGGGAACAAAAAATAAATGCAAATGCACCAGAAAAAAGAACAAGCAGAAGCAGAGCCGCTCGTTCACACCTTTTGATCGGATTGTTAGCTGGAAATGAGGGCTAAAGAATACACAAAAATCAAGTTTTTGTCTGCGGACACTTCACCTCATAAATTCCCTCTCTTCCAAAGGCGTCTGCCACCCATTTGCTGGTCATGGTTGCGGCCATGAGGGGAACGATGTACTCTAACCCGCCGGTCAGCTCAAACATGATGACCACGAGCGACACAGTCATTCTCGTCACGCCACCTGCAAAGGGACACGCGTCGGAACAACATTAGACTTCGTCCACACAAAACACCAGCCACCTGATCGTTGCAGCTTCAGAAAAATAACAGAAATGATTGCAGTTGTATCGAGGTACATGGCTTCAGTCTGAATTCAATTACATGTCTCTTGGCAGCCTCGTCCTTCTGATGACAGATGGACAGAAGATTTATGGCGAGGGTCCGGCAACCATTTTTGAGGAATGAAAACGAGCTTGTTAAGATGTCAAAAATGCAACAGATAATACCGCGCTCTGAATTGCCTCCTGATGTTTACTCAAGAAATGTTAAAACTCTTTTGGTTTCCTGTAAGACCGGCCAATAAGTCAACGATGCCTTTTGTCCGGCCTGTCAAAAATGAACAGATTTTATTCAATGAAGTTTGTGTGCAAATAAGCTTGCAGTGGCTCGTGTTTCTTTAGTTTTTAGCTTGATAGAAACTTAAGTAAAAAGCATTTAAAGGATCTAATTTACATTAAGTAATAAGAATAGGCTAAATCAAAAATCTCTCAGTAACAAGTTTACCAATCTTTATTTTCAATAAAAAGCAGCACACTTAATTTCCTGATTTTTTCCAGTCCGATAACCGTCAATATAAGGTCACTAATGTCACAAAGTTATAGAAAAATTAGAAGAAAATAATTTTAGCACATGGAGAATAAACATTTGAAATAAGAAATTTTAATTTCTTTCAATTACTAACCCTGCCCCCAACTTCTCCAATTTAAAATACAAAGTTAGATATTGTCTCTTGTTGAATAAACGTCAGTGGTTAATAATTTATACACACAAACTAAAAATACTTGACATTTGTTCTACCTATATCTATATCTTCCCATCGCTGCCTTTGTTTAGTTTCTAAAACCACTTCCAGGAAGGACTGAACACACAATCTTAACCAGTTTAGCATGTTCAAGCTCTACATTCTCAGAATACCACCACACAGAGACTACAAGATGTTTTTATCAAACGGCCAAGCTGCTTATAACTCCAAGCTGCTTCCGGACTTTCAGAGGAAACCGCCCAACATGACATTTGTGAATCCCCCTCCCTCCTTCACAACCCAGATCTCCTGAACGTCTCATGTAAAGTACAAGAGATAACGCTGAGCTGCATAAATAAACTGAACTGGGCTGAAACAGCAAAGATCCAGAGAAGACGAAGCCCCACCTAAACAAGCAGCCGCCCCAACCATTGCGTAAAGGCCTGGTGTGATGCAGTCGGCTCCTGGGGAGCACCACCCTTTAAAGATGAGCCAGTCATGGTTGTAGTAGGCCAGCTGCTCCATGCCCACGCCCAGAAGTCTGCCAGCTATCGCTCCCACAGCCATGCTGGGGATGAAGAGGCCAGAGGGAACCTGGGTGGTGATGGAAAAGAGTCAGGAGGCTTTAAGAATGCAGTTTTCCACTAGAACAGTTTAAAAAGCAAAGAGAGAAGGTGCCTAAATTTAGGGTGTTTTCACACCTCATAGTCCGGTAGACTTGGTTTGATTTGGGACCGAAATCGCAACATTTGTGTCAAACAAACCAAAACATTTGAAAACCCTGTTTCTTCCCTCACCTGTGGTGGTGCTGCATCAGGAACCATTGAAGGAAACGACATGAAAACCTCTGAAGAAGACATGAGTAACTTACTACTTCACATAAGGTAAACAAAATAGAGTAGAGTCAGATTTTAGTGGTTGTAGGACTTCTCTTTTGCCTTTGGTAAATGAACACGAACCGTTTCTCCATCTAACGCTCGATGTGTTTGTTTTGGTTGTATTTACACAGGACGCTCTGCGCTACAGACCTAAGCGCACTCTGGTCCACTTGTCATTCACATATGCATTCGAACCGCACCAGAGTTCCCGTCAACTGAACCGGGACATATATTTTTAGATAGATCAGAGTTTTCATTTTTGGTCCTGAACAGATTCTGATTGGACATTCACACCAAACAGGTCTGGTATGAATGCACCCTGAATCTAATTTGTGAAAGTTTTATTTATAAGTTTCATTTAAGGGTGCATTCACACCAGCCCTGTTTGGTCCACTTTAATTGAACTTTAGTTCATTTGCCTAGAAAGTCTGGTTCACTTGGGGAGGTGTGAATGTGCAATCAAACTCTGGTCCGCTTAAAAACTTTAGTCTCTGTTTGGTCAAAGTGAACTCAAGTGCAGTTCTAATGTGAATGCCAAGTGAATGCCAAAAGCAGTAAGCAGACTACAGAGCATGGTATTCTGGGTAAATAAAAACAAAACAAACACAAGAGTCTATCATTAACAGGAGAAATGGCTTCTGGTCTTTTGCCAAAGACAAAAGACAAATTCTTCAACCTCTAAAATCTGACACTACCCCATTTTTGTTTACACTTCGTGAAGAAGGATTTTGAGCTCATGTCTTATTCAGAGGTTTTTGTGTTCTTTCCTTCAGTGGCTCTTGGTGTAGCACCACCACAGGCGAGAAGATGAACAGATTTTTCAAAAGATTTGAATAATTTTGACACAGTGCAGTGTGAAAATGTAATAAATGTTGCAATTTTGGTGTCCAATCAGTTGTGAAAACACTCATACACATATAAAACTATTTTACAAACAGATAACATTACTAAAGAAAGAAAAGAGTCTTGTATTTCAGACACTTTTTCCACTTTTACTGAAAAAAGTTCATGATGAATGAAAGGGAAGCATGTCTTTAAAATGTGGCTGCAGTTTCGTATAGTGAACACAGTGGTAGCTGTGGTCTCCTCACATGCTTAGCAATCCCACAGAGTCCGCAGGGGGGAAAAAACACGAGTTCAAAGCGGAGCGATGACAATTTAACAAGCAGCTAAGTACAAATGGCAATATAAAACGTCTACGACGCACCTCTCGGGCTGCAGAAAGCGAAAGAGCACATGTGTCCTGAACTGACCTTCATGCCAAAAGTGATCACAGTGATCAGGATCTTGAAGATGAGGGCCAGGGCCAGCTGCCAAAGGGCCGTGTAGAGGCCTGGTCCTGCTGGCCGGTCAGCCAGGCTGTTATCTACGCCCGTTTCTGACGTGTTGACCGGCTGGAAGTGAGAAATGTAAAAGAGAAAAATGATAAATTATCTATAACTTAACTTGTCTTACTGAGACAAAGAACCACCTGCTGACCTGTTTGTAGCCACACAGCTGAGAGGAGTCCAACAGGGAGCAGTCATTAAAAAGCTCGGATATGAGCTCAGCTCCACTCATTCTGGTATAACTGTTTGGGAAGGCGATCAGGGCGGTCACCGCGGTAACCAGCAGGACCTCGATGACCGGGTAGTGCCCGAGCCGAGTGGTTTTCCCTGCAGGACAAGCCGATTAGTACACACACACATAAACACACAAACAAAACACAAAGAGTAAAAAGGTTAAAACAGGCAGCACTCACGCGTCCTGCACCATGCGATGTTGGCCTTGATGAACAGTGTCCCCCAGAGGCCGCCAAATATCCCCAGCAGGATGAAAGGTGCCAGCTCCACCAGGTGCCACGGGGCGTGGAACTCCACGTAAAACAGCACCAGGCGGCTGTTTCCAAACGGGTTGATGGAGCGCAGGGTGAAGGCCGCCACCAGGGCGGCGAAGAACGAACGCCACAGGGTTTTCAGGGGGAAGTAATAACTCACCTAGGGGGAAATTAAGAGAAGTAGGAAGTGAGCAAAAGGTTGGGTTTTTTGTCTATATATGTGCAAAGGATTATTAAAAATATTGATTCAGTGTCAGAAGCTGTAAAAATACTACAGCACCTTGGAAATGCATTCTTACCCCTTAATGTTTATCACATTAAGGGGTAAGAGATCAATACAATGTATTGATCTTGGATTTTATGTTATAAACCAACACAAAGCAGTGCTAAATGTCCAGTTTTACTTCTCAATGACACATAGTACTGTGCATGCAGGTGAAAAATAATTGTTTTTCTCTCTTCTTTACAAGAATATCTTCTTCCACATGTTTTGTATCGTTTTATTTCTCTTACTTTTTAATTACGAACTCTTTTAAGTTGTTTTGTCACAAAAAACTGAAGTTTGTGATTGCAAAATGAGACAATGTTAAAGGGTATGAATATTTTTGCAAGCCACTGTACACTTATTTACATTTTAAATGCCTACTAGTGCAGAGAAAACATCTTTAGAAAATACACAAGACTAACAAATGGATTCGATTTTGAAGCAGATCTGATATAACGCACTCCCCTCCCTACATCATAATTTGTTTCTGTCATTGAACTTTTCATTATTTAATAACCAAGAGCTGCCAAGAACACACTGACTCTCCAAACTATTGCAGTAAACGTTTATTCCCGTTTTATCACGCCTTAATTAGCTGCCAGCGTGCGTTCGCTCCAGTACAAAGTCACATGGCTGGGAAAGAACAAACAAGCAGGGAAAGCAAGACGCAACTAATTCAAATCGTCTGTGTCATCTGGTGCCGATAACTTTACTGGCTCTGTGGCAGGACAGGGAGACAGGTATGCACACTTCAGCTCATGGTTTATTTCTCAACTTCCTACCCACCTCCTCCAGACTGAACAGGACTCCTCCTATGGGAGCACCGAAAGCCACGGACACTCCGACTGCGGCTGCTGCCGACAGAACCTGCAGAAAGAGGGGAAAAAACAAAGAGCGTTTCAGAACATCGGAGACGGGATCCATCAGAACCAGAAGAACAGGGAAAACATCTGCTGACCAGGAACGGATGATGTTTACGATTTTCCAGTCGGAAAGACTGAATCAGTCGAAACGGCACAACCGAGAAGGGAAGATGTGTGAAACTAGGGTATTTCCAGTATCAATAAAGTAAATAAACATATATCTATAAATTTCAGATTTTTCTTCACATATAATGATGTTGAAGAAATAAATTTCACATCTTATCTTACGGTGCACAAAAATAAAAAATAGTTTTCCTTTATCTAGCTGATGAAGTAAACAAGATATGATGTAATTATCTTTATCTGGTTTTTATCTGTTCAATTATTTGTGTTCCATAAGCTAAAATGTTGATGCAATTGCAGATTGATTGTTTTAGTGAAAATTATTAATTTATTTTTACTCTCAAAATGTTAGTTGTTACGTTTTAATTTTAAATATAGTTACCTGTTAGCAAGAACTACCAAGAATAAAGTTTCAGTTTGCTTATACTTCAATCTACCCCAAACAATCACTTGGTGATGTCCAACAACAAAAAAGAAAATAAACCTTCATTCTATCAGTAAACAAAACAACATATCACATCTTCTGAGCCCACCTCTCGCCGTTTGGCCTCGTTTTTGCGGTATTTGGTGAACAGATGGCAGAGTATGTTGGCACAGCAGCAGGCTACATGAACTAGAGGTCCCTCCTTCCCCAAGCTGAGGCCGGAGGAGACGGCTAAAACCAGAGTAATGGTCTTTATGATCAAGGTCCACTTCCCCAGGTAGCCACGAATGATGAACCCACTGAGGATTGTTTTAATCTGAAAATGACAGGGAGAGAGAGAGAAAAAGGGGTGTGAAGGGATAGGTTTTCCATTCCAAAGACAATGACATGTTTAGACTTTGGTGAGGAATCACTTCAGATGTGTGTCTGCTCTCTCTGTCAGAGTTAAAAACCCTAAAAAAAGGAGGGGGAAGGGAATAAGTTTCCTTTCTTGTTTTGAGAATATTTTCTTTCAAATAAGACATTAATCTCCTGACCGCGGGCCTCCTGACCACAGTCTGACCTGCGAGAGATTACAGTCAGAGGAGAAAATGATCTGAGTACATGAAACTAGCCGCAGCGAGAGCCCGACAGCTTCGTTTGGGTTTTTTATTCTGAGATGGATCAATCAGTGAGACTTTTGGGACAACACAGAAGAGGTTTTTTTTAAAAAGCCTTTATCTGTTCACTTCCTTAGAAATAAAAAGTGGAAACACAAGATTAAGTGCTGGAAGAGGATTGAATAAACAGACAATAATATTATGTTTTTAATTCTTGTTATGGGTTTTACATAACAAGACATAAAAGAAACAATCTGATCTTTATCAGGTTATAAAATTTTATTATTTTTTAACCATCAGTATGACCTCCTCTGTAGAAGTTCACTGGTTTGATACTTAAAATTGTGTAATAATGGAATCCCAAGGGAGAACGTCAAAACCAATGACTTTAGAGACCCAAATTGTCATTTTGGTTTGTGGCCCTTATCTGGGACAATACGAAGGATTATCCGTCATCATCCGATTAATCAATTAATCATCAGAATATTCTCTAGAATAATCGATTACTAAAATAATGGCCTTAAAACACAGCAGCATTTTTAGCAAAATCCTTACACCTACTACTAGGCATGGTGGTGGAGGGGTAATGATGTGGGCTTGAAAGACTCCAGGCATTGCAATAGCTCACCAAAGGTCCAAATCTCAATCAGTAGTTGCCGAAACAAACATCTAGACAGCAATGTTGCATAGAAAAGTGGGTCAAATTCCCTTAACAAAGAGGGCAGACACTAAAAGGTCATACAGAATAAACTTGATTCTGGATTTAAACACATTTAGAACCTGATAAAGACTAGATGATTGTTTCTGATGGGTAAAACCCTAGAACTATATAGAAATAATGTTGGATCTCCCATCTGATCTAAAACAGAAAAAGTTTAGTCTGATTTAATGTCAGACACTGAGAGAAAAAGGGTTTGTTCATTTTTTTGCAGTGTACATAAATATGTGGCTGTAACTGTAAGAGAAATCCAGTCAGTGATAGAAGAAAATATAGATATAAAACAGATTGGTGTAACAACATGAGGTCCACTGTTACCTCTGGTATTCCTGATCCACAGGCATATGGAGCAAAGGCCCTGACCAGCGTCACAGCCAGGAATGAGAAGAGCAGAGCCCAAAATATGTACATCAGGTAGTTCACTATGTAGGCAAACGGGCCCTGAAAACACAAGCAGCACATTTATTAACCTTAATACTGAAGAAAATGTAAATATAAATCCAGTCAGAGAGAGAGAAAAAAAAAAAAGTGTTGTCTTTAACGATGACATGTTGCAGCCAGTAGATGGAACCCAAGTGTCATTATCATTTATGTTGCTGTCCAAGTCGCTGAGATTCTTATCAGGACATAAACATGCAGCTTCCAAAGACTGGTTGTGCAAATAAAGCAAAAAAAAAATGTCGTATTTGTAACACAATTAGAATCAAGATGTTCACATTTATGTCTGTTTAGAGCAGAACTCAAAGATGTTCCTAAAAACTATATATATATATAACACATTCAGCTGCTTGATGACAGTTGTGAATACCGCCATGTTTTACAAACAAATGAGGGACGTACTTCAGTTTTTGTCGCTTATTGAACTTCTAGAAATTACAGCAGCTGCAGAGCGGCCCAGCAAAGGGAAAATAATGGTGATTAACGGGTGTGAAAAACAACTTAAAAACATTTGTATTCTGCTTTTTCTCGCTCTTTTCTCAACAGTCCCGTTGCCACGACAACCGACTGACAACAGCTCCACGCAGCCACAGAGCAGAGATTATGTTCAAGTGTATCATGAATGGCCATCAAAAATACACAAAAACATTTTCCAAACAAAAAAGTACGTAAAAGCACCAAAACAAAGCATTCAGTCTGTTACAGTTTCATGTTTTCAGGCTTGATGTTTTTTGTTTTTTTTGCAATGGTTAAGAAGTCATGTCTCAACACAGCGGTCATTGATTGGTGACCTACACACCCATTTTCAGTAGACCTATTGATGATCTGTCAGAAAATAGGTGTGTGGGTCACCTTTTTTTTAAACTGAACCAAAACAAATTGAATTCCACAGCACATCTACATGTTAAGTTGCAATAGTCAAGCTAGCATAACTAACCACTTCCTCACTTTTTTTAAATTCACACTGATATGTCAAATATGATACCCAGGGACCGTGTTATCTTGTTGTCTTAGTGTTGACAATTAATAGCAAAACATTGCGCCCCTTTTGTTAGATTCTTTGCGTGATTGTATCATTTTCCGACCACCGATACTCCTGACTCGATGTACAGCAATGGCACACGTGTGTCGCACAATAAGTCACGTGATGTCCAATCCAGTAATATTTATCAATACGTGTGACCCTATGGAACGGCTTCCTACCTGAGCCGTTCCTGCTATGAGTTCAGCCCAGCTCTTCCACTGCGGACAGCGGTCCCTCTCCTGGAAAGTCGTCTCATTAGACGTCCAGCAGCAGTGCTCGTGGTTGAACCAGAAGCCAATGAGACACACCCCTTCTTTCAGGTCTGTCATCCAGTGAGCTGCGATGTCGATGCCACCAGCGAGAGCACCTGTGGGACAGAACGCAGAGCTCAGGATGGAGGCAATTTGTGGATGAGTGAACAATATTTTTTCCAGGTTGCCATTTTGGTATGTTCTGAGCCAATTTAAGTATATGAGCATCCTGAACTGTTTGCCAAGCCAACAAGGAATGTATTGAAAAAGTAATTACACCCCCAATTGGGACAGTGAGCTAGAAGATGTGTTGAGATATAGCTCTCCCTCACCCACAATGATTTTCATGTAGGGAAAACAGTTACATTTACATGATCAAACTGTCTAATCTGAACAATGGATCTTCCTCCAGGCTGTGTCGAGGCAGTATGGTAGTCCTGGGTTTGACTCCTGGTTATTCTGCCCACAGGTTCTCCCAGCCTGAGCTGAGGATCTAATGGCTGCTTCTCTGAATAATACCCTCCTTGCCTGATCTGTCGGTATAGATGGTCGGTCCATGCAGGTTAGGAGTTGTGTTAAATTCAGACATTAAGAAAAAGAAGCTTGAGCTTTAAGTTTCTCCCCTGCTTTATCCATAAAAATGATGTACTACTTTGTGTAGTTCTTTTGTATGATAGTAGAAAAACACACTTAACTTTTCTGCTGTTATGTTACAAAAAGTGTAAACTCTTCAGCAAAGTGCTCGGCCTGCTTTCCCTGAGACCTAAGCCAAGTTTCCTGCAGGGCTTCCGGCACTTTCTACTTCACTACATTTTTACAAAACCGTTGCGTTACTCGTTACATCCAAGACGCATTGCACTTTTTTTTTTTTTTTTTTCAGTTAAAATGTAAAGTTCAGAGACTTATTGTGGCGCTGTAAAATCAAAGCAATAACGTGTGTCTGTTGTCGCCCATCGCCTTCCCCTTTCACTCGCACGCGCCGCTCCAAGACATGCACAGTGGTTTCCTCTGAGTGGGAAAAGATGTCTGTCTAATCGTCAGTAATAGAACACCGCTACATAAATCATCAGATTTGGCGACATGTAAAATCAGCAGCGCTTCGCTTTCACAGACCGTGGGGATTACGTCCAACTTTTAGTGTCACTTGGAAAGGAAGCTTAAAGAAAGGTGAGCTCTGCGGCCGTGATGCTAGCAAAGCTAGCTGTACAGAGACTCATATGTTGCATCTGCTCTGAAAAAAAGTTGTCACTCATGCGCTGAATTATTGTGTGGAGGTGTTGACTGAGGTCTAACATATATGGGACAACGCTGTGACCAAAGTCTGCTATATAGTGATAGAACATTCACGAACGATCCGATTCTTCTGGAAGGATCTTTACTAAGTCCTATAGGACTGAAGCCTCACTGAGAGCCGTTCTTTGTTCTTATGATGCTCTGCGTACTGCAGCAGCTATTATTTTATTTAATTAAAAAATATATAGATTTATTTAATTGGCGAATAAATAAAACCACTCTGGATTTAACAGAGCTTTGTCTGGAGGATTGACACTATAAATATGACTCATTTTAACTCTATTCCTAAAAGAATGTTGTTGTTGATATCAGCAACACCCTTTG
>CAEFZX010010821.1:0-43329 GCA_903066825.1 Alfaro cultratus
TAAAAAAGACAAGCGCTGAAGCAGAGTTGGAATGCACGGTGAACTGAATAGCTGGCAGAGGCCAGGCTGGCAGAAATGCCAGGGTTGCCGTGCCTTCCACTTTTGCAAAAGGCTTGAAAGAAAAACTAGTAAATGTTGTCTGTGGTTCTCTTTTTATGTAGGATAAGAAAATACCTATTACGTACTGTCAGTCAAACATGGCTGCTTCAATTTCCTACACTACACCTCAATCCACGCCATGTCCTGCTGGTTTACCTTGAGAATATTTGTAACAGTGGGTTCAGCTCTCAGGATGAGGCCCGGGTTTGGCTGGATGTTTGCGTTTTCTGCCGTTTTTAGCCGTGGGGCAAACTCCCTGTCTTCATTCCTGAATAAAATAAACAAGATGAGGAGAGGAGGAAGAGGAGAGATGTGGGTTTTTACATTTCTTCCACCATCTTACACGGAGTTCAGCAGAAATCAATTCAACACGCAACAAAGTCCATGCAGAAGGTTCAAGTATGAATATCATTTGAAATTGGGGCTTTTGTGTGCTTGACCAAGAGAAAGTAGTGCATAGCTGAAGTGAAAGGAAGAAATTTTTTTTTCCCCTCAAAGGAAAAATTTCAAAGGTATCACGTTGATTTTCACAACTTTCACAATTTTTTTTTTTATATATATTTTTATTCAAAAAAGAACAAAGTAAGGTATATAAAAATACGGTAACATGAATTGAATTTGCTTTATCACAATTTCACAATTAACAGCAATATCCCAAAATGAAAATCCTGTGCAACCTTCAGAACGGAGTCCGAATAAATTTAATCTCAGTATAAATGCAGGTGTCCAGCAGAAAACATTTCATGGCTCAATACGAGTGTTGGCAGGCTTTTTTAATTTTTCTTTTTAATCAATCAAACTTATTTGTATAGCGACAAAGCAGTTCAAATTGTTTTACATTGTGAAAAACATCGTAAACACATTAGATGGTTGTGAAAACCAATAACAGACATTACATTTTGTCAAGTGCCACCATTAAAATGATCCTGCATCAAATATGTTACTCAATGTTCCACTTATCTTAATCTTCTTCCAGATTTGGTGTGAATAGAAGCTGAGTGCATTCAAGTTTTATAACGTTTAATCATTGTGCATCATTTTCCTTCCCTAAACACCAGGTTTTGTTGCTGTATCACATAAAATCAACTGAGGGTTGTGTTTGCAAGGTGACAAAACGTGGAGCGCTTTCGGTGTTGTGAATATTTCCAGAACCGTACCGTTTGGACGTGAGGCCTTCGGTGTTGGAATCCGACAGCAGGCCCAGCTTGTTACACTCCTGCAGCAGCATGCCGAGGCAGTCGCAACTTCAAGCAGAACAGTGAGGTTAAAACGGATCCCAGGATCTGAGGCGGGCTTTCCGGGTTTAGACGAAAAGAAAACAACGGAACAACCGTGACGATTTCGAGGACTTACTTGCATCTCTGGTCTGCCTTGTCCAGCAGTGGCGTCAGTTTCAGGAGGTACTGAAACGCAATGTTTACATCCTCTGTAAAATCCTGAAAATAAAAGAGATTTCAGAACAAGAATCAGCCTTTTCTGTCATCATACAGAAGCACAACAAAATTAGTTTTAGCACAGTCCATCCAAAGAACAAAAGAAAGACAAACAACATAAGATGTGTAGACAGGTGGCTGAAATCTTGACAGGTTCATCTGGACAAAACCAATAGAATAAATATCCATTAATGTATGATCAATTTGTTTTGAAGATAACAGTGAATCTTTGACCTGTCCTTTGTCTCCTTGAGGATATTTCTTCAGTCTGAGCAAAACTTGAGGAATCTAAGAAAGACAAAGAAATAAGATTGTTGTGGCTGTTTTGTTGGACGTGAAGTCATAATTTTGGATTCAATAACCTGAAAAAAGCTGAAGTAGTGAACATTAATTTTCAGAAAGTGTTAAATACTCCTAAAAAATATGTTATAGCTAAACACAGTCAAGACTATGACGACGTATTAGGATCATTGCAGATAGAAAAAAAGGAAAGAGTACATTTACGCCACAAAACTCGGAAATTTTGAGATTAATCTCAGAAATTTTCTGAAAAAATAAATTTTGTTTTTTACAAAAGTCAAAAATGTTTGACTTTTTTTCCCAAGCAAATTTCCAACTTTTTTTCTAGAAAAGATCTGAGATTAATCTAAATTTTTTTTCCTGTAAATTTGCTTCTTTTTTTTTCTAGCTACAATGCCCCAAATACGCCATTGTATATGACTGAGGAAGAGCATGTAGTTCAAGAAACAACTTTCATAAAGGAGTTTTACTTTGAGGAAAGTGAAAGCAGTCCATTTCAGCTCTTCGGTGCCCTCTGGTGACTCGATGAGGCCAGTGAAACAAGCCTTCCAGATCTCCAGGACGAACAGAGGACCAGGAATTCTCTGAAGAAAACAATTCAAATTAATAAACAAGATAAAAAAATTATGACAACAACTATTTCTCCATTCAATTGTAACAAACGCGTGAGATATAAATACTATTTTTCCAAACACTACAAACATAACTTCTCACTTCTTGAAATTTGAAATTCATCATTAAGCCAGAATATTACCAGATCAGGGAAATCCACTAATAATTACTTAACCCTTGGTGTTTAACGTGTCGTTTTTGAGCAAATGCTTATGATGACTCCACCACATCTGGAACAAACTATTTGTTCCAGATGCAACAAACAAACAGTTTCCTCTTTATTGATCCGAGGCCTGCAAGTCAAACACAGAAATTTTCTATTTCCCTGTTTGTTAGATGTATTTAAAATCAGCAACTTGCACCATTTCCAGCTTAAATAGCAAAGAAAGATGGAAATGGGTATCGGCCTGGACTAAAAAGACTTATAGCACATAGATGGAAGTCAAGCTTTTAGGTAAGAGGCACAACTTTACGATATTTCAAACTATTGAGAGTTTCATGTGTGCAGATTTGGTTGCAGGATTTCTTCCACACATCATTTTCACCTGCATCCTTTTAATCATCATCAGCTGCTCCACCAGAGGCTGCGTCTCCCCCGTCAGGTTCATGGTGCCCTCCAGCATGATGAAGGCATGGACAGATGGGAAGGAGGCGTGAGCTGGAGGCTCACTCTGCGTAGAGAGCATCAGGGGAATACTGAGGATTGAGAGAGAGAGTGAGAGAGACAAAGAGAGAGAGAGAGATCATCAGTTGGACTGAGATTCCTGCTTTAGATACACCAAATTCATCTAGGAACCCTCACCTTTTCACCAAAGACAACGTTTCCTCTATGGAAGTCCTCAGTGTCTCGTTAGGAACATTACAGAGGCCGTCTGTCACCGCAACCATCGTTTCCTCAACATTACCCCAGGAACCTGCAAGGGGTAGCAGAAACGCACAAGGAGATCTCACATGGCAATCAGAGTGCCTCAAAGTAAGGTTGGGGTGATTAATCAGAAGGAATCGATTATTCAGATTATTGTCAACTAACTTAGTATCGATTAATTGTTAACTGGAGTACACAGACTCAAAAAAAAGCCAATTTCTGAAAGAACAACATTCTCAGAGCAATAAATAAGCCAAAACTGTATGAAAAATATACACATTTTTCATACAATAAAAATAATAATAATCTCCTATTCAGCACCCTTTGCTATGAAACTATTAACTCCAAAACATATATCAGCCATACACTGTAAAAAAGATCTGTTGACATGTTGGAAGGATTTCATAGCTGCAGATGCATCCTTTGCTAGAAATGGTCAAGCCTCCTCTAAAGGAACAATGTTACTACGTTTTAAGACATAAAATGTTTCATTTTCTTATTTAAAAAAGTTTATATTTTATTCATATGTAGTTTTAATGCATTTTTAATATTGTGTAAAATGAGCTTGAGTAGGGGTTGAACCAATTAGTCGACTAGTCGACTCTAGGACGTCTCGCGAGTTTTTACATTTCATGTCGACTAGTCGCAGTCATGTGATTGCCGGTGGTGACAGCCTGTGCTGATCTGACAGCACAGTATACGTCACAAGACACAAGAAAAATAAGTTAATACATTAGTTTAAATGATATGTAGATGGATGCATATTTGTGGTTTTACAGTGTTTTTAAAAGGAGATGGAGTTGCAGCTGCAGTCGACTACAAAACACGAGCCGTCTAAAACTCGCCCCCTTCCCGCTAAGGATGTCACTTAGCCGGCTCGCGAGTGTCTTTGTCACGACGATCTAACTAATACATTATGATGTTATGTTGCTGATTAAATAAAGATCTGTGGTAATGACAGCTGCTGATTAAATAAAAGCCTGTAGTTGGTAATGACAGTGTATACTTGTCTGACATATATATAGCCGTGAGTTCGTGCNAGATCAGCTGTCAGAAGTGTATGACACTCTGACAGCAGATCTGACAGAACACTGGCTACAAAATGGCGTCTTCAAAACAGATCGAGGACAAGCCCGCATCTTGTCAAACAGGTAGAAATTCGTCAACAGTGTGGAAATATTTCACTAAAGATGACTCTTCTGGTTTAACTACCGTAACATGCAAAATCTGCAAAGCTGTGCTGAAGTACAACAAAAGTACGACCGCGATGCACAGTCATTTGAAAAGGCATCCGCTAATGCTAGCTCCTGAACAACCGGCTCGATCCAGTCAGTTGTCAGTAACTTCATTCATGAAACGCCCAGCTGTGACAGGACACCGGCGGCAGCAAATCACAAATTTGCTTGTGAATTTTATTGTCAAAGACATGAGACCACTAGCTGCTGTCCACGGAGAAGGATTTAGAGATTTGCTACAGTTTTTCGAACCTAGCTATGACGTTCCGTCTTACAACACTCTGTGGAGCGCTATTAAACACCAGTATGACAACCTCCGTGAAAGAATCACTAAAGAAATGAAAGATCAGAGTGTGTCACTGACAACAGATCTGTGGACATCTTCCACTATGGAGCCGTATATTACAACAACAGCTCATTACATCACTGAGTCATGGGAGCTGAAAGCCCGGGTGCTGTGCACATCTCCTATGCCCGAAAGACATACCGCTGCCAACATCGCCGATCGTCTGTCTAGCATAATCCATGAATAGGGAATAAATGTGTTTTGCACTGTAGGGTAACCCTAACCCTATCCCTGACCCGACTTTGTGCAACAAACTTTTCCCCGCTGCTCACGAAGAATGATCTGTTTATTGCTCTTTTAATTCTCCATAATAGACTTAGTAAAAGCAGGAGAAGGGGAGTGTGTGTGTGTGTGTGGGGGGGTCAATATTTGCCGTGAAAATAGCTAATAAAGCCTCCAAGTAGTTGTGAAGGGTTTTTGCGCTTACGTCACTATGACGTCACCGCGACTAGTCGACATCGACTCGACTATTATCATGATGTAGTCCACCTTAAAAAATATGTAGTCGTTCAACCCCTACTCCAGACTAGCCGCAGCAGCAATTAGCAAACATCTGGTGTCTGCTGAGCTCATCATATAAACTACTTCTTAGTCCAATGTTCCTAAGAATGGTTGTAAACAGCATAATGGAGTAGCATGGTTGAGATGACATGCTGAAGGCGGAGTGTCGGAAAGAGCAGGAGTTTCTTAAAGAGACAGAGACCGAATTTCAAGATGTTAAATTGCGAATTCAAATTTCTTTCATTTTTGAAATATACTGCATTTTTTATAACAACTCAGTTACTTGATTGTGCTAACAGAAAAACACAATACTTACCTTTTAAACAACACTCAGAGCAATAGGAATAATGATTAACTGGAATTTCTCATTAAGAACATGAAGCCATTTTGACATTCTGCTCTGCTTTTAAAAAATGAGGTAATGGAATAATTTCACTGAGCGGGTTAAATGTAGCAATGTTTTACTGCCATCTGATCTTCAAGATTAGACATGAAACTCAGGTCTGGACTTGCCGTTTGAACATGAAAGCACATTATGATGCTAGTGCAATAAATCACATTCTGCTTACTATAAACACAGTGCAGAATCAGTGAGTGGGTTTTTCCACTCTTCCTTTTGCTTCCAGCATAAAGACACGTTGTTCGGTGGGGTGTTCAGGAAATCATCCAAGACTGCACAACCATCTCCAAAAGCACAGGTAACATGTTCTATATAATAACTTTATCTTTGATTTAGCTTTGCAAGTTTTAATAATTGCTGCATATAATTCCTTGAAGTTTTCACATTTTGTCACAAATTTCTATGGGTTTTATTCAGATGTTTTTGTGTTTAAAACTAGTGGTTATTAATTGCTTGGTCTGTAATAATTACTAATGTTTCAATCAACAACTATTTAACAACATTTTCAATTCAGAAGACAATTTCTGCTGCTAAATTATTGAATAAATAGACATATGAGCTATATTTATTGTTTTTAAATATGTTGTTTAGGTTATTCTATGGTGCAAAGTGCTATTATGTGTTTCTGGAACCCTGATCATTCATGCAACTTATTTGGGAAAATACTTTAGAAACCTGGACTGTGGATGTTAATATCAACATTCACAGTCCAGGATGTGGAATGCTAAACAGGTAAACAGGACGTTTACCTGTTTAGCATTGAGATGCTACTCTAGGCTTGAATAGCTTCGATGATATGCTAACTCCTTTTAGTACAACGAGAACACAACAATAGTCTTTCCCAGCGTCCCATCAGATAATTTTTGAAGCAGAAATTAACCCTCAGTTAGCTAAGAGAAGCGACTTTGTCTCACATCGCTACTTTGTTTGGGAATGCCGCTTGTGCGTCAGATTTAGGGGCGTACTGAAACACGCGAATACCAAGGTTCCGGTTTGGAACTTTTGTACATAAAGAAAAATGCAAATACTTGTGTTAAAATTGTTAACATGTTAAAATATATGAAAGTAATAAATTGAAATAACCATATTAAGGTCTGAGCCCTAATTTAAAGCATTAAAAAGTAGAAAAATAACCATCCTGAGACCCGTTGACAGCATTATGCTAACTTCTCCAGAGCTAGCATCCTTCAACTTTTAGCTACACAATAAATGTCTCTACTGGATCTCTGAACAACATGCTGATGAGAAAACTAAGTGATAATAGTCTTCGAAAATGTCACACAATTAAAATAGATGTAAAGGTTTGGCAGTTTTCTTGAAAAATACATATTTTGTTATATTTAAACGTAGTTTTTATTAGATGGTACAATGAGACTTTTAACCCTTGTTTTTCTGCCAGGCTTCAATTTTCTCACAACACCCTGAATTGACTGCCAGCAGTGACAGCTTAGCAGACAATAAATCATCAAAGGTACTGCTTTTGTTATATATAATTTATTTTATATTATTTTATTTTTATACTAGACATATATCTCTTTTTCTCTTTAAGGATAAATCAGGAATGTTTGGTGGAATACTAAAACAATCACCCCGACCAGGACACACCCAAAGGCCTTCTCAGGTGAACAACTTTTACTTTTTATTAAAACAAACAGTAATAATGATATCACCTACATTTCTGTGTGCAGTAAAAATAATGCTGTGTTACCATGTTTTATCCAGGATCTCCTGGACGTTTCTGCTCATGATGAAAACCACTCTGAGAACACCAACACGAAGGTGAGTCTCATCCCATCGGATTATGATTTTTGCGCTGAATTCAGCATTTTAAATACAATACAAATTTTAAGACTAAAACACAGCCAAATGGGAACTAGTTGTTTCAGGAGAGGATTTTGACCAGTTCAATATACTATTTTTTATGCTTAGGAGTTTAGTGAAATGCTAGGCTAACATTAGCATGTATTCACTCAGTTTTGATATGACTCATTGATAATTTGGCTTATAAAGTTTTTTGTTGTGATTTGTGGTTGTTTTCCTCAGTGATCAGTCATCAGTCAGTGTAATCAGTTCTAATCTGATACTTTAATATTAATTCCACCTAAATTTTGAGAAGTAACCCAACAGTTTATCAGTATTACATGGTCAGTATTGTGATTGTGTCTTACTTAACTCGCTCCACTGCAGCTGTGTTTCTATTGACCATGAAAAAAAATGAATAATGAAAATAAATTTGCTTAATTTTAAAAAACTTTATTTTGTTTTTGATGAAGTTTTTCCATTAGGATGAGGTTGTTTTTCCACTGTGTCAAAATTAGCGTATTTCACAAAACTGCAGTGGCTCACAAAGTATTTCGTCATCGTTCCGGTTTATCGTGTTCAGACAAAATTTAAAGAAAAACTTCCCCTGCTCCAGAAACTTGCCACTTTGCTTTGAACATCATCAGTTTTAATGAACAGTGTTTCAGCAGCTCTCTAAAAATCTCCCTCACACAGAAAGATATACGGGAATATTTGAACGCATTATACAGCATTATAAAGGGTGAAAAACAGTTAAGTCATTAGGGGAAGTGTAGATAATCAAAAAATGCCTTCACCAAGACCTCCATTACTTGTATGTGCAAAATAGCTAGATGAGAACATCACTGATTTCAGTTGTTTGCTGATGTTTCCACTGCTGTCCTCGACCATCTACAGTGTTTTTAATCATTATATAGTCATCTAATCTCACCAATATTAAGGTATGTGTACCAGGTATCCAGATCTATTTTGTTATCCAGCTGTGAGCGGCGCCTCTGAGCTTTTTGTTTTGGTTTTGGTGAGCTCAAATGTGCCAGCATCAGCAATTTGGAAGAAGCGCTGAATCAGCACATCTCTGCCCATCTATCCGACTGCTGGGGGAAAAAAAGTCTGTTATTTTCACTGTAAAAATTAGCAACCTATGCCAATGTTCTGGTTGCATTAACTCTTTTATGGTGTTTTTGTTCAAAGGAGTCAGCAGGGAAGGTGAAAAAGTCTCCTAAATTCAATGGGATGAGAGCAGCGTCGAAGGTACTTATTATGCATCTATTTTCTCTTCTAATGTTATTCAGATTAATGTAGGTTGGTTATTTTTAAGATGTTTCTTTAGGAAGATTTGTCTGCACAAAGTAAGCTCTTGAAAAGCAACAACAGTTTTTCCAAGACAAAAGTAAGAATTATTTCAAACTAAAAGCAGATCAATTTAAATGTTCAGGATGTGTTAAAAATCTACATTTCTGTCTTCAGGAGTCAAGCGGGTTTGGTGCAATCTTTAAAAACCCTTTTCGAGCAAGAGCGCCATCTCAGGTGGGAGCAGTAACCATTAATACATCTTGCTTCTGCAATATTATTCTTGATAATAAGTGATCAATATTTCTGTCCTGCCCTCAGGAGGATTTAACAGCAGCCACTGAGGTTTCCAAAAGCAGTGAGAATCTGTCTGAAAACCACACAAAGGTGAAGTTTTTATCTGATAAATCCAGACTCAGAGGCATCGGTCTTTATCGGTCATAAAGGCGAGTTGCTGAGCATTGATTTAGTTTGTTGTTTTTCAGGAAAAAGTATTCTTTGGTGGCATGTTCAAGAAAAAAGTTGCAATGTCTCAGTCTCAGGTAAATACAGTTCATAAGATGTGATATTTTGTTCCAACTTTAGATCAGAGAAAACATTACTGACGTGTTTCAGTTACCAAAAAATGTCAGAACTCTGATTTAAGAGTTATGCTACGCCCAGCTAAACGAGTTACCAGTCAGGAAACCAGTAGGAAACCAGTTTGTTGATCTAGTGACCATTTAATCTGGTTACGGTGAATGTGCTTCCAAAGCGTTACATTAACTCTGATTTCATCAGTTGTTCTCTCACGCCAACTTGCAACTCTGAAGCCTTTAAATAAATAGTTTTATTAAACAAAGTCACCTAAATGTTCCCAGGTTGTTTTATGAATTTTAACTTGTTTTTCTTGAGCAGGATGATTTGTCTGTGGATGAGAAACTCTCAGTTAATCTCTCAGAGAAACCTTCAAAGGTAAATGATCAAATTTAAGTCATTTTTCTTATACTTAAAGGCTCCTATACATTGCTTTAGCAATGGATGTGAATTTTACCATTTCTCCAACAAACGTGGAAAAATGTTAGAATTTTCAGAATTTACTTGTAAAATCTTGAAGAAAAAAAATTAAGCGCTTTTTCCATTTATTTTGGTATTTAAATTACATTTTCTCATTGATTTGCAACATCATAACTTGAGCTTTTGTCCGATATTTTAATAATTTCACTTTAATTTCACATCCAATGTATAAATGTGAACTAATTAAAAACTCGAACAGTGGCTTGATTAATTCCCAAAGAATGGTCACTTTTGTTTTTATTTCTGAAGTTTTACGAGCAAAATAAATTCGACAAAAAAGGAGAAATATTTAACATGTAAGTCTAGTCCATCTTTTCCAATTTTAAGTATAAATTGTGAAATTAAGTTGATTAAAGTTTGTTCAAATGTAAAAATAACGCTTTATCACACAAACTAGAGGTTAACTTCACTACAGATTTGTTTAATGATGTACAGAACATAAAGATTCCCATCTAGGTCAATGTTTTGTACTTAAATGTCTTAAAAGGTTGAGGGAGAAAAACAAGAAATTTGAGTTTGGGAAATTGGGGAACTTAGAAAATGGATTTTTTTTTTAAACTTAAGTAGTAAATGGCCATTTAATAGTCTGTAAATGCATCATCACTCATCCTGATTGTGCATAAATGTGCTGGTGGTGTTGAAGGTGGCGGTGAGGGAAAATCAGGGCTGGGAAAGTCTTGCTGATGATGATTGATGCTTATCCTGAAAGTTTTGCATCATAAAGCTGCTGCTTCTTGCTACATATTTCGCCATAGCTTGTTTTCTTTTGTATTACTTGAATGTAAACATGCAGAAAGGAAAAACCCTTTATGTAGGATAAGATGCTGTCATTTCTATGACAGAGAATTATGATCATTTTAATAAAGAAATCATAAAATTATGAGAATAAGTCATATTATGAGAACAAACTTGTACCAGAATAAAACTGTAATATTGCGAGAGAAAACATGAATGAAGTTGTAGTTTTTCGTGAGAGTAAAGTTGCAGTTTTGCAAGAATAAAGTACACAAAGTCGAATGAGAATAAAGTCATATTTTGAGGATAAAATCTTAATACTACAACTTTATCCTTTATTACTTTGACTCAGAATATTATGACTTTATGCTCCATTCTAATTTTACTGAAATCTGATGTTTTTTTTAAACATCAGATTTATAAAGATCTGATGTTTGAATGACCATAATTAGCAGGATGGTCATTCGTGCTGATAATTAATTAAATTCAGACACAATCAGACTTCAGTGTGACTCCAAAGCTCCAGGCATCCGCAGAAGAAGAACGTTGACGTCAAACAGCAGCACTCTGTTTATGGCGGTAATAACGGATATTTATAGATTTGCCTTCGAGGCGCGGCTCCTCCTCAGAGCTGCTGTTCCTGTGAGGTGGAAGCTTCCGAGCTTCAGCCTCACAGAGCAACCCACACTCAGCTCCTTCAGACTAGCCAGCAGCAATTAGCAAGCATCTGGTGGAACTGCGCATCTGATGAGCTCATTATAGCTACTTCTCAGTGAAATGCTGGTAGAAATGTTGTTAAAAGGTTAATAGAGGAGCCATGTTGTGATGACTTCCTGAAGACGGAGCCTCAGAAAGAAAATGAGTTTTTAAAGAGACAGAGGCCCAATTTCAAGGCATTAAAATACAAAGTCATATTTGATAGATATAGCATTTTTATAGCAACTGAAAGTAAAATAGTTACTTGATTGTGCTACAAAATGGCAAAATGTTCCTGCAAAATACAAAATACTGCCCCTTTACAAAGGACTATATTATCTACTTACTATGTACATTCTATAGTAAGTACATAGAAAAAGACTTTGCACCACAACGCTTCAAATAGGAAATATAAAGTTGATTTTATGTTCACTTTAGATCAATAGAAAGTCTGCGATCAATTTCTCTGCAGCTGAGAGAAATTAAATGTTTCTTCCTATTAAAAACAACTAAAAATGTCAAATTAAATGATAAATCACCAGCTGAAATAGAAGCTATGAAAGCATTTCAGTGAAACGCAGTAAAAAAAAAACCCAACAAATGTCTTTTTGTCCTCTGCTCAGAAGGACACTGAGGACACGCAGACCTCTACGGAGAACGGGAAGCAGTCGGAAAACAAGGCGGATCTGGTGAGCCTATTTTTTCCTTCGGTCACAACTAATCGATAACCACAAACAGGCATGTGGAGCCGATCAACTTCTTACAAAAATACCCTCCAAACTGAAGCTCCTCCTGCTCCTCCACACTTCCTGCTGCGTCGCTCGTGCTTCACTCCTGACGGCTATTAAATCTTCACCTCCTGTTCTGGGACACCAAGCCATTTACTTTGTGTTTTTGTCCTTGGCAGGTCAAGAGTAATTTGATCCAGACAGAAAGGAAGGAAAAGGGTGAAACTCCTCCAGTCCTACGCAGACCAAGAGCAGAGGTTTGCATGCAGCCGTAAATATTTACAAGTGGTTTTATAAAAAACATTCTCGGTTCCGTTTTAAATCTGTGCTGGGACTCCAGGCGATGAAGACGACGTCCATGCACGAGATGGAAAAATCAAAACCAGAGGAGAAGGTGCTTTTTGTTTCCTATCTAAACTTGAGTGTTGGTCTTTTTTAAATAATGTGAGTAACGGTTTCATTTTTCTCTGCAGAAGGAAAAACTCCCTAGAGAGAAGAAAGGAAAACCTTCAGACCCTCCCGTTGTTCCACCCAGACCATCAGAGGAGGTGAGAAATCTGCTCTTACTTTAGTTATATTTTTATTTTTTATGTGCCATCTGTTGATTTAAGAAAGCTGCTGTGGTTACATTTCAGGAAATGAACAAAACTGTCAGACATCGCAAGAAAGACAAGCAAGAGGTTTGTAGAGAACGTAAAAATTTGTGATTATTTCTCTCTTTGGTTTTGTTAAAGTTTAATTCTGACTAGTGAAAATAAAACCAAGCTGCTTTTTACATTTATCTAACATTTTTTAGGCATTTAACCTCATACAAAAGCCTTTAGATAAACTTTACAGTGAGGCTTCCCTTATAGATGCATAATAAATAGTTCATAGATATGTTATTAAATCATCTCTGAACACTTTATAAAGCAATAACTGTTTATTATGCATTAATTAAGGCAGATGAAGAGACAAAAATCTACTAGCTTCTTGCCAAATACTGAGCCAAATCTGTTCATCTATATATTTTATCTAGTTACCTAAATATTTCAGAGTACTTTGTACGCACAGTAAGCATTGGTAAACAATTTTTAGCATATTGTCTCCTTCTCATCCTTAATTAATGGATAATAAACAGTTATTAATAATTTATGAAGTGCTTATATTACATGAATAAACACTTTTTTCATCTGTATTATTTTGGGGCTTTTTCATAACCTGTAGTTATAGATGGCTAAATATTAAAAGAAACAACAATATTCTAGATTTCCAGTGAAGTACTTCTGCCCTGCAATCTTTGGATGCCTTCCAGCTCAAACACACCTGAATCAAAAAGCTAAATTACCTCCTCTGCATATTAACTATTTATTTACTCAGTCTAGAAGAGAGAACAAGATTTTCAGGAGATAATAGGAAGGCTGAACACGATGCAGCAGAATAGCTAATTTTCTCCATATGAGCTTTCAACCACATGAAATACGATGGATAAGGAAATGTCTGGAGCTTTTTGGCAAATACACAAACTCCAATAGCTACATAATCACTCTGTTCAATATTATATGCTAAAGACTATTTAAATTGATGATGCCAAATTATTTTTGTTGTATTTTAAATCTGCAAAGTCATGTTTTACAGTGATTGCTGTATTTCGTACCTGGAGCTTGTTAATAGATTTTTATCAACATTTCATGGCAGGAAGGTTAGAAAAAAATACTTACAAATTAAATATCGTCTATATTAATGCAGATATTAAATATTAAATTAATGCAGGGGAAAAATTGGAGTTGGCTACTGTTGGTGTAGGGAGGTGAAAACTTTAGAGAGAGCACAAATCTGACACAAAACTGATCAGGTGCATCTAATTATTTGTTTTTATGTGCGGAAAGAAAATAAAATGTCTGCTGAAGCTCCAATAATAAGACCATATTTCAGGAAGAGATGTAGCTTTTTCAAATGTAAAAATTGTTTCCAGATTTTTTTTAAATGAACAAAATTTCTTATTTTATTTTATAAATTTACAGCAGAGCCAATCAGGAGAAGAATCAAATGGGACCAAAGACAAACCAGTGAGTGAATCATCAGTTTCGGTTTGAATCTTGTTGCCCAAACAAAGTAACCCAAGACTTTTATGAACTGTATAAAATATATTTTTCTTCTGCAGTGTTCCTGTTCCTGTATGAAATGAATACGTCGAGTATTTGCCGTTGCCGTTCGGTTATGATCTAACTTTTCCAGTTCCTGCTTCCTGCGTCATGCCAAACTCATGCAAAATACATGTGACTCCCTCAGGCTGTTGTCAGGGAGTTTCTGCAAAAACAAAATCTAACTGAAGATTATTGTCTAGTTTCTAGTGCTAATGTCTTAGGGCTCTTGGAATAAGAGAAAACTAACTTACAAGTAACATTTCAGCAAGAAATAGGAGCTTGTTTTGAGTAAATAATTCCTTATATTTAATTTAAAACAAGATTCTAGTTCCATTAGCAGATTTTTCACTTACAAGACATTTTACCACGTTATAAATGAAATAATCTGCCAATGTAACTAGTGTTTTCACATCAATATTAAGGAATTATTGACTTAATGAAGCTCCTATATTTTGCTGAAAAGTTACTTACAAGTTAGTTTTGTTTTATTTCCAGAGTACTAGAATGTTTGCAGTAAAAACAAGACAAAACACTTGGTAAGATTTATCTGTTTATATTAAGATTCTTGTGTAAAAACTTTGGACTCTTTGTCAGGAAATCTGAGTCAAAAGCAGAAAGTAGGACAGGACATTTGAGGGAATAAACAGGCGCATAATTGCATGTGGATGATGTTTCCTGATGAGTTTATAGTCCAAGCTAAAAAAACTGGAGCATGTTTGACTCAGATAGCAGTCATTCATTCAAGGATAAACAAATCAGACTGATTTCTTTATTTTTGAATTTCTTTAGATTAGTTTTGCATTTTGATATTTTTTAACCTACTTTGTGTTGTCAGGCGGGTTCTTTTTAACTGATATCTTTATTCTATTTATCTGGTAGAAACATAAAGTTTGAATAGCTTGTACACATATCTTTATCTGAGATTAAAATTAGTTTAAATTAAGTCATTTGTGAGGGGGTAAATACTTTTTCACTGTGCTGTATCTGCCAGCAGGAAGTCACTTTGAACATTTTTATGACCAATTATTGCCATAACTAAACATACATATTTTCCTACTACTGCAAAGCTATTCAGAATTATGCAATAGTTTGGGGCTAACAAGGTTTGACACGCCTGTATCTGCATTTGAGATTCTTTTCTAGAAAATAGAAAGTAATTAGTCCTTAAATATAGTAATAAAGCTAACAACTCTGTGTTATGAAATAATCTTCTGCCACTTTTAAAGTTTGTATGGCAGGATTTTAGTTATTTTTATAGAAATAATCAAAGGGAGAGAAGGAAAGCACTGCTAGCTTAGCGCCGCTAGCTAACTGTTGCTAGCTTTAGCATCTAGCATCTGCTTTAAAGCTTCTTGAACTATAGCAGTGGCATACAGTTTTTTTTAAAGTCATTTGATCATGTCTACCTTAAAATGTAATATACTTTGACTAATTAATCCAAAACTGAATATTTAAGTACAGTTTGAGAATTTTTTCTTTGGCATTTGAACCATCTTTACTGTATCTCATAAGCATAAGCTAGCTAGCTAGCAAGCCTTGTTCTCATGATCTCTGTGTTTTGTATTGCCTCATGTTGTGTAATGTTAATGCTTATTTTAGGCTGGGTCTCATGATGAAGGACTGAAAGATGAAGAGTCTTTACCCAAAGAGGAAGATAAAGATGAGGACAAAGAGAAACCAGAAAAGGTCTGATATATTTGTTTATTTTTGGCATAAGTTAAATGTTAACTCAGCTAGCAGCTGCGAGTAGGACATTCCTGTATTTAACTTAAAAGAAATATGAGTTATTAGGATTTTTTGTCTGTTTGCTTTTAGTCCAAAGTGAAAAAGCCAGAGAAACCCAATCCTTTCATGCCTCGGCCTAAGGTAAATATCAAAATGTGACTTGTATAATTTGGTCTCACAAATTCTCCCATCTAAAAATAATTTTAAAAATAATAAGATGGAGATGATTTTTCTTTCTGTTCAGAGAGTTTTTAGAAAACATTTTTCTGTAAATTTGCCATAATGGCAAACATATCATTATGGTTCTCTTTTAGTTTTTTTTTTGTTTGTTTTTTTTTAACTAATTCTACTCTCAACTTGGACAAAAAAAAGAAGCAGTAACTGTAAAATTGTCTCTTCATCAATTAATTTTACAAACAGCTAATATGTATCTGTTAAAGCCAGCAGCTAAATGTTTTATTATTTGTGGCTAATTTTCTTTTTCTTTTTCGTCAGGCTGCATCTGATGATGAGGGACTAAAAGACGAACAAGAGTCTTCAATTAAAGAGGAAATTAAAGAACATGGGGACAAGGAGGATATGGACAAGGTTAGGTTTAAAATATTAATATAACCCTAAAAGCTGCAGAAGAAACTCTGTTTTAATTTTATAGACATAGCCTGATCCTGTTTTTGTTTGTTTTTAGCCCAAAGTCAAGAAACCAAAGAAGCACAATCCTTTCATGCCTCAGATCAAGGTAAGAAAAATCATGGGAGTTATTCAAACCTGTTTGTGTCCATATTCAAAAGTTTCATACATTTCTGATTAAAAATGATCCACTTTAGTTTTTATTATTATTATTGGAGAGTGTATATTTAAAAAGCCGTTCTGCACAACTCTAAGTAACTGTACTTAAGTAAGTTGAGTCATCATCATGGCTTCCTTTCAGTTTCTTTGACTAGTTCGTGCCTTTATTTGGTCGAAAATAGAAGTAGGACACAACATTGCAACATGTAGATTTCACTGCAGCTTTCATTTCGTGCCTTATTAGCAGTACATCTCCAGGTCTGAGGGAACACTTCTCCATTAAAAGTTTGAGATAATCTATTTGCACTAATGTACCTGTAGGACGTAGTTCTGAAGAAACTGGGTGATACTGTATATTTGGTTTAAAACTACACACAACAGTTATGCTTCAGTTTCAGCTGCATTTATAATTCAGACTCAAGAAAAAGTTCACAGAATTTGGCAGTTGAAGATTAAAACCAAACAAAGAAATAATTAACTTTATAATAACTAGCATTTGTTTATGAAAAATGTGTTTTAGGTTTCCAGTAGTTTGGCATGACATGTTTTTGAGGAGTTTTCATGTCATCTTTCCAGTAGATTGTCTGGTTTAAGGTTTCCAGTGGCTTGAATGTCATAAATCCAGTACTTTTCTGCCATGTAGTTTACATATTTATTAAGGTTTTTCTGTCAAGTTTGAAGTAGTTTACATGTGCAGTTTGTGCTTTTAAGATTTCTTTTACTTTTTTCACATCAGGTTTCAGTTCTTTGCATGTTTCAAGTGTCCCTTGGTTATGTGTAACTTGCACAATTAACAATTCCAGTAGTTTGCTATTCAGGTTTCAAGTTTTTTCTGCATGTTTGCATGTATGTCTGAAAACCATTAACTGACCATAAGTCTAATCTTTGTACTTCAAAATCAGCATTACGACGGACATGATTTTCTGTTTGTTTTGTTTGTTTTCAGGCCAAAGTCATTCAGAAGAACAGAACAGACGCAGCAGAGGTGGAAAATATTTCCTTTATAAAATAAACAGTTTTCAGTGTATTTTTTGTTTGTTGCTCTTTTTGCTCGCTGTTGCATGAAACCTACATTTGAAGTACATGAATTTAGTACCTGATATGTTTCTTTTCAGTCTTACTCTTTGTGTTTCAGTCACTTGACTCCCACCCTCCTCCACCCTGAAAACAACCTCCTATTCTCCCATCACACACTTCGCCTCCAGAGTAAACGCTCAGTTCCCAATAGAGACTATTGTTGTTAATGTGTTTTTCTTTTTTTTCTTCCTCTTTGCCACTGCTGACATGAAATCCACCCCCACACCGTCATACGTGTTTGTGCGTGCCCATGAACATGGGAAGATGAGAAGATTAGGCTCAAATGTGCCCTGACTTGATTTTCCACTTCTTGTTTTCAGCGGCTTCATGGAAGCTTTTGGTCCTTTTTTTACTTCTGCAAACAGCCTAAAGCAGTCTGCAGAGTTAAACTTCCTCCCTTTTCTCTGAGCAGAAATAGCAAAACCAAGAAACCATGATTCCTCACATGCTGGTTTTCAAATTTACAAATGTCTACTTAGCATACACCTGTCACTGTTCTTCTGTGCAGAATTGTTTGTAAAGTTACGCTTATTCCCGTGTTTTAATTTGTTTTTGTCTTGTTTTCTCAGAATGGAGAACCCCAAAGGTCTTTATTTGACAAGCTGGAGGATTTCCGTATGGAGCCCTCAAGGCCAGATGAAGGCCAGGTTGGTTTCTGAGACTAAATATGTTGACGACTCTGGGTCTGTTTGCCCCTTTTCCAGTTTCGTCCCAACAATACATCGTTTTAATATCTGTAAACAAACCTGTTAGCCATTCCTACACTTGGAATTAGTTATTGCATATTGATTTATATCTCTTTGCAGTCAACTGTTTAAAGAATTATGACAATAGAAGTTTCAAGAGATTCTGAAATCTTTGTTATATTGGTGTAATTTTTTATTTTACTGAACATTTTGTGGTTGCAAGGAGGAACTGTGGTTAGCACTGTTGCCTTGAAGCAAGAAGGCTGAATATTTTATCTTGCATCTTGTTTCAGCCTGTTGATCTCTAAATTACGAGAATAACTCCAGTCTCCTTCTAGCATTGCAACTACGTCACGTAATCACCTTGACGCACCGTGATGCATTTTGGAAGTGAGGAACAGGAGTATTGAACAGGACGACTGAGATTGTTTTCTGAAGTTGTTTTTTTCCCCACTATAGCAGGAAAAAGCTTGACTTGAACGAATTAGCTTGTTCAAGTCAAGCTAATTTGTCAGGAAGTAGCTCACCTAGCTGGGATACATATAGACGGCACTATTTACAAAAGTTGGAAACTGACCCATACCTCCTCGCTCCTAACATGTTTGTTGAGTTGATCAAATTTGCCTGAATTCACACCACATGATTTCTATCAGTATGTCATGAACGGCGTTTCCCATTACACTGGAGCAACATTAAAAACGTACAAAAGTCTAGATGCTAATCAGTTTATTTCGTACATTGTTACTAATTTCTCCAAATTCAATATTTGATTGCATCTTGCTAGTCTTACTTACTTATGAAGTATATGAACCTTTATCTTCAAACCTTGTATAGAGTATTTGCTGCAAATCTGCAGATGCATGGAGGGTTACCAGTTCTTGTGATTGATGGCTGCTGTCCATTGCCACCGTCACTAAAAGTTGTCCAATAAAATGACCAGTTTGGTTTGACTCCTTGTCTGTGCAGCATCCTGTGACCATTTTCATTGTGAAATCAACTAAATAAAAGTGATATTAGGCGACTAATTGTCTGTTTTTTGTCCAGCTTTAAAAGTCAACAATAGCAACAAGTATGTAAATAAAAATCTGTCTCTTTTAGGATGTGGAGGATCTCATGGACTGGTGGAAAAATGTTGAATGTAAGTCTTTTTTCTATTTGTTTTTAAAAAAAATGTTTCTGAAAATGTGAGGAAAAGTGTTTTTAACACCCTAGTGTTGTTTTCATTTAAGTATTTAACTCACTTGAGTAAAATCAAAATACTTCCAGTTATCCTCACCAGTGTCCGTTTTTAGAAAAAAGACTATTTCCTGCTTCAACAAACCAAAATCTTTTAATAAACCTGCTATAAAACCACCATGGGTCACTGGAAATGTCTGGGAACAAACGGTTGACCTTGCTAATGTTCACCCAGTCCACTGGGAGCTACAGTTCATGGTTGTCATAGCAACACATGGGTGTACCGCTACGTCAACATGCTGTTGTCTTTGTGCTACCCATGAAGTGATTCATAACATTACTCTTTATTGCTTTTTTTTTTTGTAGCATGGGATGACACGCCTCAAGATGACGACATGACAGAAAAGGAAGAGGCCAAGTAAGTTGAAGCAGAAATGGACGTCAATTAAACCTTTTGAGTGACGCTTTGCAAATATTGTTCACTTATTATCTATAATTAGATATATTTATAAATTACAATCCACAATCTAAATTTTGTGGATTGTAATTTCTACCAATTTACTTTTCTTCTTTGGGTAGTTAGAATATGTTTAGGCTAATTTAGAACCAAAATTTGTAATTAACTTTTATATTTGGAATTGTTTAGGTTACGTTGTTAATTGTTAGACCCTCCCATTAATTTGAGTAATTAAGAACACACAGGATGCTTGGTGGAGGTCGATTGTTTGGTAAATGTCTGGTGTGTTCACGGGAGGTTTTGTAAATTATTTTTTGACCACTTTTTAGAGCTTTAAACATCAAATTGAGATTATTTTTTGTTTTCGACTAAGTTGTAAGACACTTAAGTAATTATTTTGTCACTACTTTTGCAAGAAATAAATCACATATATTTTTACAAAACAAAGCAAGTCAGAAGTACGTGCAAATCAAACCACCTGTTAGCACCCACGGCTTTTGTTGGAAATTTTGGTTTTTGGGAATAGAAGGCCGCGACATATGCTAATAAACTATATTATAAACTGCTCCTGAATTTATTTACAGTCTGGAAGTTAATCACTTCTGTGAACTTAAAAATCGGTCTTAACATGTTTAAAAAAATACGCTAGTCTTCATAGAACATCAGACTCACTCTGGCTTGCTGTATTTATTCTAACAAGAGAAACATCAAGTTGGTGGTTAATATCAAGTCCTGCAGCTTTTGCCCCTACAGATTAAATAAATAGAATAAACAACCCTTAACTAACTACAGAGCAACAGTTAACAGAACAGTTAACAGTTGTAAAATTAAAAAGCTGAAATTCACAACATTAATTATAAGTTAAATGAAACATGGCAAAATTAAAAATGTATAAATGCTAAAATATCATACTAGTTTAGAAAACACCGAGCCGATCCTGTTACATCCCATAGTTACAAACTGCAACAGAAAAAGGGGGAGCAGCTGGCAGTTACTGGTTGCTATGGTAACCACCAACTGCCAAGAGCAGCAGAACTTCACTGGTATAAGTAAAAATCAGGACAAAATGACTTTGTGACTAAACAAAAAGAATTTGAAGAATAAGTAAACAATAAGTAAAGAGATTTTGATCAGTTTCCCATGTATAATATTAGAAAAAAATACTCTCAGAAATTAGATGAAAGTGCTGTTGTTTGTTGTCACATTTTTAGCCATCATCTTTTTCTTTTGTCAGGGCCTTCGCTGTAACGGCAGATAAGGTCCAGAAGGGAATCCGAGTTTTCAACAAGCTGTTCTCCGAGCGAGCCGAGAGCCTCTGGCAGCACGTCATCGACCTCAACGCCATCGCCGACGGCCTGGACAAATTCAACAAGAAGACAAAGATTGCACAGATCACCGGCGGCTCCACCAGCGCCATCGGGGGCGTCGCCACCATCACTGGCCTCGCCCTGGCTCCGATCACTCTGGGAACCTCCCTGATTGTCACAGCCGTCGGCTTAGGTGTCGCCACGGCCGGTGGGTTGACTTCGGCCGGGGCCGGCATCTCCAACCAGGTCAACAACTCTTTGGACCGCAAGAAGGTGGAGAAGATCGTCGAGGACTACCAGGAGAAGATCGGCGACCTCAATAAGTGCCTGAAGTTCATCAAGCAGGGAATAGAGAATCTGCGCAAGTTCGACCTGATGAAGATGAAGAAAAGCGCGTACAACCAGGACTTCCCTGCGCTCACCAGTCAGTTCTACGAGGACGGTGCCATGGCGGGGAAGGCCATCCTCATCAACGCCAATGAGATCATGCGTGTGGTGCAGATCGCCAACGTGGCGGGCAGCACGGCCGCCAGGGCGGTCCAGATCGCCAGCATGGCCACTGGTGTCCTCACTGGGCTCTTTGTTGGTATGGACATCTACTTCGTAGCTAAAGACTCTAAGGAGCTGAAGAAAGGGGCAAAATCAGAGTTTGCAGCCAAAATCAGGGAGGTGGCCACACAGCTGCACGACGGGCTGGTGGAGCTGAACACCATCCGGGAGGAGCTGCACAGCACCACACCAGAAGGCAACTCAGACGGCAAAGAGGGCAAGAGCAAGAAGAAAGAGAGAAGTGGGAAACATGATGAGAGTTCAGATGAGGATGAGATCGACCGGATTAAAAAAGCTATAAAAAAGGACCTTGAGAACCGGAAACATGTCTGACTCCAGCAGGCTGTTATGGGTGCTGCTTGTAAATGTTACAGTAAGAAATTTACAACAATGTTTTTGGTTTATTGAGCCTGTCATAGAGGGATTCATTTTTCAAAGTCATATTTTGACAATATTATTCTACATTTAAATAATATAGTTACAAACTAAATATTGAATTAGGCTAAATCAGTGCTTCTCAATTATTTTCTGTCATGCCCCCTCTGGGGATCATAATCCTGTAAAAATCAAATTTTTTTCCTGTATGACAGACTAAATAAGCTGAAATATTGCTGTTAATTTTTGTACTGTGTGACTTTATAATCCGCTCCCCATAGCAGACTGCATTAAACGTTAAAGTTTTAACAGGACTCTTTAAACTTTACCCATTCTGAACTTATTTAAAACCTCCTGCTGCTGTTTCCTCTCCAGTCTCATTGAGGAGACTTTCAAATTGAAACTGACTGTTCTGTCAAAACACTACATCAGTAGGAAACCAACCTTAAACTGTGTTGTTTTTTTTTTAAAATAGGGTTTAAATCAATTTGGGATTTTTACGTTACATGATGATGGGTGGCTTTTTTTCGACGATGCCTTAAAACGGTGGCTGCAGTCACTGGGTGTAATTTTTAAACTATCAGCAGTGAAATTTTGTTTTATAGAAACTGGTGGATATGAATCTGGATTGATGAAAAATTATTTCAGTCATGAATATCTTGCTAGCTAAATATTTTGAATTTTTTTAAACATTTTCCTGGGTTTTGCAACATTTAAATCTGCCTCCTTATTTTATCAGTTTTAAGTTACATTTTAGGGTCAAAACCGTTAACAGATGAGGTCACAAGATGTTTCTTCACCAACAACTTCAGGATGAAGAAGTCAAAAACTTAACTGCTAATCATTTAATACAGATTTTTTATTTTTATTTTAACGCACTTTGTTAAAATGTGAATCATATTTTAGAGTTTTAACACCATTTATTTAGTTTAGTTCATGTTTTTAGCCACTTCTTGTTCTCTGTTGTCATTTGATGAGGATAAATCTATGAACGTTGTTTTTATCTCATCAAAAACTTATTAATCCAGACTTTTTTATGAAATGTTAGCTGGTAAATCTCATCCTGAATGATTATGAATGTCACTGGTTTCCATCATTGAATTCAAGCCTGAGTTTTTTAAATATAAATCAGTCTTATCGAATTGTTTAATATTAGTTAACTAGTACATTTTAACTAAGCTAATTTAAACCAAACAGACAATTCTATATCCACTATGTGAGATATTCAAATTATGATATTTTCCTCTAATTATACTGTTACTTTAGAGTTAAATGTCTTCTTTAGGTTCTGGTGTTAGCTGCTCGGTTGCCTGTTGGAAGCAAATGTTTATTTATTGGTCTTCTTTGTTCTGTAAAGGCTGGATTAGAAATACTTCTACGTGCAATAAACTGTCCATGTGAGTTTAAATACATTTTTATTATAAAATTAACATCTAGCGGTGCCACGTCTGTACATTTTTGCAGGTTTTGCTATTGAACAAGCACTTTGATGCCTCATCTAGTTTAATTCAGCCAGAAAAAGTCTATTGGGATTTAAAAAGAAAAAATAATAATAATAATTAATTAAGCTGGTCCTATATCAGATACTGTGGGGCCCAAACTGATTGTCCATGATCTCTGATCCCAAATTAGCTGCCTTTTAGTCTGTTTTATAAAAATGTTTGCGAGGAAGAAGTGCATGCAAATTCCAAGTTTTTAAAATTATTTACAGGAATTACAGCACATGTATATATTTTTAATTTATGCAGTGGTACAAGCTTTTTTTTAGGACCCTAAACATATTTTCATTTGGAACCTCCCTTACCAACATGTCAACACCAGATGCTTCATCAATCTTGAGCTACTTTACTAGTGTGTAGCGTACCTGCTACCATTAGCATCATTAGCTTACATCACACCACTATGATTGTTGATTTTAATCTTACAGGAGTAGCAAACAATAATAATAATATGAATTTTTAATACATCCTTCACTAGAGGAAGGATAGGTCTTCCATCTGTGTGTTTTTTTTAAGCTGTTGAACAAATTTTCCCTTTTCCTTCTGAGTGTTTTTGAAACCAAGAGGACTATGATTCCAAACAGTCACCAAAACTGGTTTTGTAACAGATGAAGGAGGCCTACATTAAAATATTCCCTCTACCTAATTACGTATTTTTCAGACTATAAGCCGCTACTTTTGAACCATGCGGCTTACAGCCCGGTGCGGCGTTTCCTTCAACCGCCAGGGGGCGAGGGGTGGGGCTCTTTAACAGGAAGTGAATCATTGGAAGTCAAAATTAGAAATAAAAGAAGAAAGTGCCGATTTTCTTTTAGAACAAGCAAATGCTAGCAGCACGACGGATAAATGTTTTCAAACTCAAATCCCCTCATCATGGGAACCACATGAAGAAGTTCATATGATGCCGCTTTAAGTTAAAAGCCACTAAGCTCGGCGTGAACGAATCCACGGTTCGGCGTGGGAGACGCAGGACTTAATAGCAGGTTTATTAAGGACGCTCCCTCTGCTGGGTCCTAGTGGAAAACCGAGAGCATCGGAGATACCAGCGGCTTATAAATGTATGTTTCCAGTTTTTAAAACATCTTTGTTGGTGCGGCTTACAGTCCGGAAAATACGGTAATAGTTTTGTGAATTATGCTTAAGATAAACTAGATATTTGCCAAAACAAAACAACCATATTTAATCTTCTGTCAAGAAGAGTGACTACATTGAACTTGATGTCACATTATGAGGTCTGTTTGTATGTTGCTGAAGGGCTTTTACCCAAATACCAGTGGGGTTTTTTTCTATTGCACACTGTAGAAAGAGTTACTAAAATAACTTGGTAAACCAAAATTATGACATTTATGCCAGTGATAAACTCCTCACAGCAACTATATGCTACTCAGATGAAGCTACACTTTAACTTTTTTAGTATATTTTGTTTGAATACAACATATTTTGCCTTCTAATTCTCTTTTTATTTTGGTATTGAAATAAACTTAATTTACAAACTTTTCCTTCATGTTTTGAATTAACTTTGTTGGACTCAACATGTGACAGTCACCCATGTGTAGAGGAGCTGAAATGTGGTGAAACAAGATTTTCAGCTACATGATCTTCTGGGAATTCCTCATGTGATATTCAGTGAATACAAGCAGCCAGTGATTTTCCACACTGGTTACCGAGCATTTCAACTCCAACTTCTGCCTCTTTTTTTCCCCCACTCCTTTTCTAATTTTAGATAATCACTTTTAACATCTATTGACATGCGAAAATCATGACTATTGTGAAACTTGTGAGTCACATGCAGACACAGGTATCCACCAAACTTGACCACGCCCTTGTCCCAGGTGAGTTCACAGCCAGAAACCAGAGAGGAGACAAAAGTTCTCCAATCATTTTTCTATCCTAAAGGAAGGTGAGAAACTTGAAACACAGAGAAGTTTGGTCACTGGTCAGGAAGTGTTTTTCTTATGCAGCAAGAAGTTTCACCAAGATAATTTTGTGACAGAGAAGCTCTGCGCGTGTGTTTGGGTTTGTTTAAAGATGGTTTGTTCCACAGGTGAAGTCACCTTTGGGTGGTGTCGGAACCTGCGGATTACCAGACGTGGGGATAAAGACAGCTTAGAATACATGAGAACATGGGATGGACATGCAGCGTGCATGAACAGACTAGCCGCATCCTTATTTCACTGACAGAGACATTTGTGATGACAAATTTTAGACATTGATACACAACATCCACGCTGACCTATTATTTACATTATTTAGTGTCACTCCTGGCACTAAGAACTAGTAAATTCATAGCTTGTAACTTATTTTTGAAAGAAAATAATATAGAAAAATATTTTTGTACATTATAACAGTTCAAACGGCACATAAAACCATTATTTATAAAAATGTATATTTATAAGCACTTCCACAGCATTTAACGCAATCTAAAAACATGCATAAAAAATGATCTACAAATAAATGTAAACAGATTTTTATTGTGTAAAGTTAAAAATGAAGGGAAAAATACAACATTAAAAAACCAACGACTGTACAAATCCAAGATGAAAAGTAACACAAAATATAAACACTGAAGTTTTTCACTATAAACTGAGAATATTCATAAATAAGTACAAAATCTGTTTTTTTAAATAGTTTATTATATAGAGAAAGTAAGATGACAAAAAAAATTTAATGTTCAAAACCTGATGATATGCATACATGCAGTTTATAAATTAATATGTACATATTATGTTTCCTAACCTGAATAGCAAGAAGGAAAAACAATAAATAAATAACCCTCATATCAATGTCCATTTGCTACACTAGTTGGTAAAACCCCTTGAACATTAATAAATAGTATGCAATAAATAAGTAAATATTTAAATGATTTGTCAAATAAATGTTGTTTCCGAGCTTTTAGGACAGCTCCTGAACGCATCTTGAGTGCAGATGCTGCAGAGCGGGGAGTGGCGAAGTTTTAAAACCCCTGGGAGCCTGATGACCGTGAAGGCGCCTCCCATTTGTTTTTGTTTTTTTTATACATATCAATCACTGTTGAAACTTGGAGGAGAGGATCGTGGATCTCTGAAGGATCTCCGGTAGGTACAAGCTGATCAGCCTCACTTAACTTCGGTTAGTTTCATCCGTCTTAGAGCCGTTAATGCTTTTAAATGCCGACGTCAATCACGTCAATCACCGACGATCTTTGTGGAGCTTCTAAGTTTGCGCGAGCGCTTTAGCTAAAATGTACCAACGGCTATTTCCAGAGTTCACTTCGACACAATAACGAGGATACAGAGCTGCAGGATGTTAATGTATTTATTTGTTTAAATTTACGAACATATTTCAGAGATGTCACTGTCAAAGTAAAATACAGAAAGTTTGATAATACGCTGTTTAATTATGACAGTCGCTATCGGGTGGATTTTAAGCTTCATTCATTCTGGTTTTTGTCTTATAAACTCATTTCTGTTAATGTACGAAGGAAACTTTTGTCAGTAAATCTAAACTACTTCCTCACTCGCTCCTTTTCATTCTCCATCTTTTGTTTCTGATGTATAGATTTTCAGTTGTTCTTTAGATGGATATCTATAGATATGTAAATTTTTTGTATTGTAGTGTATTGTATTTACTCAGTTACATTATTACGTAAAAGTGGGTAGTAACTACGTACATTTACTTGAGTAACTTTTTCTCTTTTTTTTTTTTTACAAAAGTAGGAATAGTTCTTTTACACCTTTTAGTTTTACTTCGATTAATATTATAATGAAGTATAACTACTCTTTAGTACAATTTCTGGTTACTCTATCCATTGTGAGTAACTTCATTAAATCACGAATAAGAACGTTTTAACAAGAAATGCACCAGACACATCCACAATTTATGTTGAAGTGAGACCTCCTGTTTGAACACAATCTATGTTCTAATGTTATCCTATCTGTTCATTCTGATGTGCTATTTGGAAATTATATATATATACAGTATATATATCACTGATATACAGTATATATACATAATATATATATATTTAACTGAGATACAATATATATACATTACCTATAATAAGTATTAGTCTCATAATGAAGAAATTTATTTGGAAAACAATAATTCGGCTTGAATTTGGCATTTGTGACAGAGGTTCAGTTTCCAACAGGATAATAACCAAGAACCTACAACCAAAGCTATTTTGCCATTATATGGTTCATAAATGTTTCTTGTTTTCCCTTTTTTTGTGTTTCTTAGTTGTTGTTTTTTCTTCCTTGCTTGTTTTTTGCTCAGTTTTTCTCTTTGCTTCCTTTCCTTCTTTTTCTTTCTTTCTCCATTGCTTTTTCCTTCTGCAATGATTTTAGTAACTGATGGGTAATATTAACCCATCAAATCAACATTTTTCCTCTCTTACTGATGTACTTCAGGGCACCGTGAAAGTCTGGTTTTTGTTTCTAGGATGCCGTTTCTGACTCTGACGTCTCGGCCAGCACTGAGAACGTATCTGACAACAAACAGGTCAGTGAGGAAAAACCCAGAAAACACATCAAACTTTCCTCCTGGTTTATCCTCGAGTTTTTATTCTGACGTCTCATCAGCAGAAAGGTGGAGGTGTGTTCAGTGGACAGACCTCCACTGAACAGACCTTTCTCCAAAGGAGAAAAGACTGAGACTCCAGTAAGCAGTTGTTGTCCAATGTTTTAGAAAGTATTAAAAAAACGTATATAAAAGATTTTAAACGACTTTCTGTTTCAGGACAGAGAGCTGTCAGCCAGCTGTGAAGACCTGGCTGAGAATAACAAGGTCTGGATCTCAACACCTTCAGTCCCCTCATTTCAAAACGTTTACTGACTTTCAGTATCGTATTTGTAGGAGAAAAACATTTTCAGCAACATGTTTAAGAAAACACAGAAGCCAGCAGCAGAGGGCGCTAAAGCAGAGCCAGAGGTACTGCAGCTTCATCAGATGTGAACAAAACTCCTCAATCTGGGTTTTTCTTCACCATTTTCTGCTCCTGACTGCAGGACATGGACACCAAAAGACGACTGTCCGCCAGCAGTGAGAACCTGACCGACCCGACCGGCCCAAAGGTTTCCATTTCATTTCATGAAACCACTTCCTCTCGTTTTTTAACGTAAACATGAGCTGAAACCTGAAACCTTTCATCAAATTAATAGATAGAAATCATGTTTGATTGCAGGAGAAAAAAGGAGGCCTGGCTGGAATATTCAAAAGATCTTCAAGCTTTGACAACCTGCTAGACGAGGTCAGTCCCGTCGGTTTTAACACTCTGAGCCAAACAAATACCTGAACTTCACTTCTCCTTCTTCTCCCTTTAAAACTAATCAATGTGTTTTTCCTCCAAAGTTTGAAAATCAAATACGTTTCGCTTTGAATCCCCCTCCTGTCTAACACTTCTAGATCTGGTTGTTTTTTTTCAATTTTAGGACAAAAATATTTTCAGCAGCATGTTTAAGAGAAGTCCGAAACCTGCAGAGGTAGAATTAAATCTCTGCTGAACATTTTTGTTTCTGTTTTATTCTTTATCCAGATTTTAATCTCTGTTGTGTCTTTAGGGGTCAAATGCGACCGGCGAAAACACAACGTTGTTTGGCAGCACTGAAGATCTACTGGTGGAAAACCCAGCAAAAGTAAAAGAAAATTTAATCAAAATTAAAATTTTGACTTAATTTAGTTTCTCGTCACAAATATTCACTTTCTTTCTTTTCTCTTGTTGCAGGAGAAAACGGGAGGACTTACAGGGTTCTTTAAAAAGTCGCCCAAACCGTCTCCACGCTCTGTTGCTACTGAGGTGATGAAATCATTCAATGCATCAAAAGTGTTTATTTTATTCGTAAAACCTAAACTGTTCATCTCTGATGTTCAACATATTTATTTTTCCTTAAAATAAGTCAGAAATGTTACTTTGAGCTCAACGGGGAAACAAATCCTGCCAATCTGAAGTCAGATTTATACTTAATATTGATGAAAATTTTTTATTTCTATTGGCAGATTATATCATTTATAACATGGGAAAATATATTTTTATAAGTGAAATAACCTGCCAATAGAACTAGAACTTTTTCATCAATATTAAGGAATAATTTTCTTAAAAAAGCTCCTATGTTTTGCTGAAAAGTTACTTGTAAGTTACTTTTCTCTCATTTTAAGTTTACTAAATTATTTGCACCAGAAACTAAACCAAAATTACTTGCTATAATTTTATGTTTGTGCAGTACAAACATCAGTTGCAGTACATTATATAAAAGCTCATGAATTGCTGAAATGATTTGTAAATTTAATGTTGAAATGATTTTTCTCTTTTCCAGGATCCGCTGACTAAGCAGCTGCCGTCCAGCTGGGACAGCCTCACTGAGGCCGCGAATGTAAGACCTAAAACCTTTGATTAGAGCAAACATTAACAACCCTTTTAGTCATTTCTGCACCTGGAGTTAAACATCACAAAACCGATAACATGAGCAAAACATATACAGTGAGCCCTCGTTTTTCGCGGGGGTTATGTTCCAAAAAGAACCCGTGGAAGGCGAAATCCGCGAAGTAGTAACCTTTATTTTTTTTACTATTATTATACAATGAAATACTCCATAATACATTGAAACCAAAGAACAAAACCTTTTTACAGGCCCAAGCATTTGTTTAACAAATAAAAGTACTGTATAAACGTCTTTTTGTTTTTACACATAACTACTGTACTGTAAAATAATAATTTTAATCATCAATACGAACTGAAGGCTTCAAATTGTGGAGATCAGTACCGCCCCACCGCCACCTGCTGGACACGGACTGAGTTGCAAGAGAACCATAAAAAAGAAACGAAGAGCAAGTTATTTAGAACTTAATCTGTTCAGATCTAAGGATCTAAGTGAGTTTAAATCCAAACATTTAAACCAGAGTTCAGATATTTTCAGACCTTTTCGATAAAAACTGTATTTTATGTTTGTTAATTCACTAAAAACGTCCAAATATTTGGGTATAATCTCAAGGTTTTGTCCATATTGTATCATTTTGTTTGAATTTTACTTAAAATGATTAAATGTTTCTTTTTAAAGGACGACAGAGCTTCTCAACAAGAACTTTCAGCCAGTACAGACAATCTTTGTGACACTTCCAGTACCACCAAGGTAAGTCCCTCAGATTTCATGTCTTAACACTTTTTTCCCTCTTAATTTAAACCTTCATAATGTTTATGAAACAGCAGAAAAAAGCCGGGCTGACTGGGATGTTCAGACAAACCCCTAGAAATACGGAGCAGCAGGTAAAAACAACCCGATTCTATAAGTAAATATAAATGTCCTGCTACTGCTGGTAACAATATAAATGTTAGGTTTCAAACTAGTTCTTTAAATTATTTTAGTTTTAAATCATTAGTTAATTAGATTCATTCCACATGGAGTAATACAAAAAACCGGCTGTTCATGATCGGTTCTGTCTAATTATATTAACGGTAAGTTGAGTGGAAGGAAGAAATGTGGTAGAAAAAGTTGTACAAGCAATGTGGCAAACAGAGTTTATCAAGATAAAAAAAACATTTAAGAGTTTTTTGTATTTATTGCTCTTAGACAATATTTTTTGGTTTGGGTTTTTTCATTAGCTGAAAACCTTAATGATCAAATTAAAATAAATTTACACCTGAAATAAATCTACAAAATTAATCTATATAAAAGATTTAGGTTTTGACTTTGATTATGTTGAAATGTGAGAATCTCGAGTTTGATTTTAATTGCGAAAAATAAAATAAAAACAAGTTCGTATTGAATAAAATCATATATAAATCTAAATTAAGCAGTTTTATGCTAAATTAAGCTGTTTTATGTTCCAGTTACCTGATGATGTTTTCGTTTCTTTATTTGTTGGTTTGCAGAAAGGTGAAGATGCGATGCCACCTGCTGGACACGGACTGAGTTGCAAGAGAACCATAAAAAAGAAACGAAGAGCAAGTTATTTTTACTTTGTAATTTAAGTTGCAGAATAATAAACAGTGTTTGGAGTTATTTATAGTGGCGAAATGTAAAGTTTTTCTTGAAGTTTTATTTTGTTCTTGTTTACGTCTGACAGGTTGTTTCTTTCCGAGTCAAGAAAACTCTTCCCAGAATGTCCAAAGAGGTATTTTCTGCTTAATGTTGGGTTTACATATGAAAATGACTTAATTCGTTCCTAAATACAGATTAATTTATTTAACATTGTTTTATTTTTAACTATACAGAAATCCAGTGAAATGCCTGTGATTGAGGAGAGCGTTGAGATGGAGGAGCTGAACACTCCACAGGTCAGAATAAATTAATTTCCACAAGTTATTTACAAATAAATTATGTATTTTCTTATCTTTATTATAATATTTGCATATAACGTCAGATCCTATGCCTTTTCTTTAAAGGATTATTTTCTTATTCAGCATTTTATTGCAACAAATAAAGGATTAAAAAGGAAGTTTTTTCAATAGTGCACATGTACTTTTAATAATTATTCCTTTACTGATTAAAGGATGTTGGAGTTTTTAGCTGAAATTATTTCAAACTGTTTCACATTGTAAACCTTTAAAATGTTTTACTGTTTCCTCCTGCATTATTTTAGTGTTTATCAGAGCTAGAGAAACAGAACTTAAACAGCATCTCTGATTGAATGAAAATCCAGATTTTTAGAGCTAAAACCTTTTTCCTTTTCCTTTTATGAGAATAAGACATATTTGTGTTTTTCTGATTTAAAAAATCCCCCCAAAACAAAAAAACCTTCAGAAACTTCAACTATATGTTAATGAGGAGAGCGTGGTGGTGGTGGAGCCGGTGGAGATGGCAGCATATCCCACTGAAGAAAGCCTGGCCCAGATGGAGCAGGTGGGATTAAACCCAGAGTGTTAAATAACTGACGGGTTTGTCTCCAGATTAACAGAAGGTTCTGTGTTTTCAGGAGAGCAATGAGCTGATGGAGTGGTGGAACTCAGTGAAAGGTTGATATCAAACTGTACTGGTTTTAAATTTAACATAAATTTAGTTCATGTTTGTTTCTTGTTCTCTGACTGATGGATTTGGGCTGCTGGTTTCCAGGTTGGACCGAGTGGAACGATACCTCAAATTTCCAGGAGGAAGATGAACAAATGTAAGAACTTCAAAGGAAAAGTCTTATTTTATTGGGGATTATATTTCTAGACTTTATTCCTTGTCCCATTTTTTTGAAATGTTGCATTTCTCTGTCCATTTGTGAATCCGTCCATTCATAATTTTAATTTACAAAAGATGTCTGAACACAGTTAGGGCCACAATAGGAAAAAAAAAAAAAATTACATAAATAAACTCATGATATTACAAGAATAAAGTCACAAAACTACAGGAGTAAAGTAAAAAAATATATATATATATATATGATGAGAATAAAGTAAAAAAATAAACAAAAATAGGGGAATAAAGTCTTACAATTACAAGAATGGAGTAAAAAAGGAGAATAAAGCCATAACATTATGACTATTCTCGTAGTTTTATAAAAAATTTTATTAGTTCTTAGTATGGCCCAAATACTCCGTCATATCTGAAGATGATTCAAAAACATCTTCAAATTTATTTACTGAAATCTATAAAGTAGTTCATTCAGTCCGATCGTTTGAACAGATTCAAAGTGAAAACATTTGTTTGTTGTTTTTTTGTTGTTGTTTTTTGAGATAAATTTAATTCTCCAGCAACAAATAACAGCCCCATAAAAATAAGGGTAACATTTTTGATAAGAAGCTAAATTAAGTCAAAATGTTCATTTTATTGGTCAAATAACAAAATAATGTGTCAAATGTTGGATTTATTGGTTTCTGTAGAAACTCCTTCCATATTTCCATCCTGATGTTTTGATTTTTATTTCCTGTTTGCAGTGTGATGGAGCAGGCAGCAGATCGAGTCTACATGGCAGCCCGTGTTTTTGTTCACCTTTTCAACCAGCGGGGGGCGTCCTTGCAGCACCGCATCCTGGAGCTGCTGTCGATGGCCGACGCCGCAGACGAGTTCCACAAGAAGACGGTGTCGGCCGCTGTGGGAGGGGGCGTGGCCAGCGTGGCGGGCAGCGTGGCGACCATCACCGGCCTCATCCTGGCTCCGTTCACCTTCGGGGCGTCGATCATCGTCACGGCGGTGGGGATCGGCGTGGCAACGGCCGGCAGCATCACGTCGGCGACGGCCAACATCACCGACACCGTGCACTCCAACATGGACCGCAAGAAGGTGGAGAAGATGATCCAGGGCTACCAGGAGGAGATCCAGGACATCAGGAAGTGCCTGGAGTTCGTTCAGGTGAGGATATTATTTTAAAACAACAAAACGGAAACTATTCCCCTGACAAAATGGTGGAAAAAAGGTTAGGGTGAAGACCTCCAGAAAACCGAATAGAGACCAGTTTAAGCATTCACGAGCAAATCAATCTGTGTACGGTTCACTCATTTAATTTCTAGACATAAAAACAAATAAAAAATAAACAAAATTAGAAACATTTTAATGGTTAAAGCAAATGCAATGCTTTATATTTATTAACACACCACTTTGGATACTGGAAGTCATGACCTGAATTGCGGACGGATTATGTTTTCACTTAGCACTTTAGAAACAGCCAAAGTCTCACATTAAAAGCCATGTTTGCTATTTCTGTAAAATCGAACATCTTTAGCTGCATTTCAATTACAAATGTGAGCAGATCTTTTGTCGATATTCTGCTAATGTTGAACAAAAACAATTTTACAAATGCAGAGTGTTGATTAAATAAGAAATTAAATTAAAAATCCCACGTGAATTTGATTGTTGATGTGATAAGTCATTAAAATCATGGCAGCGATGGATGTAAACAGTTACATAAGATTATGTTAATAATTCAGCCACAAGGGGAGAGGTAAGCGCCTTATTGAGGTGATGCAGCGACAAACTGTTTATACTTTGGATGCACCGTTTTGAGGAAATAACAGTCAGCACTTTTAGAGAAGAGCGATCGCTTTTCTGTAAATGACACAAAACGTTTTATGAACTGTGTGAAGCTCTGATGGAGCCAGCTAACTAACTACAACCCACAAAGAAGTCTACTTCCTGTTTTCTTCTTCGTTGGCCTGTCACAATAAAACATTTTGCTTGACGATTAATTGAATTTATTGCGATAAATTATAATATTGTTTTGAGACAATTTACAAGCAATAAAACTGAAACTGGAAGACATTTTAAATATCCGAAATAAAAAAAAAAAATAAAAAAAACAGAAATGGCAAATGAAATGAATCATAAAGTCAAAACAAAACTGTCCTTCAAAAAAGGGCTGGTTGAGACCAAAACACCAGACTGAAGATTTTTATCATCCAGTTTTTGGTAGAAAGAGAAAAACTGTAAATCATCCAAATGGAAATTATTGAGTTGTTTTAATTTATTGTGTGATTAATTGATTTATTGCTTGTTTTCATCAACACTAGATGATGAAAAACTACTATTTGAAGCAACAATAATTGCTTCAAATTATTGTTGAAGCAACATTCTGTATTTTGCTGAAATACAAAATGACAAGAATATTTTTGCGGTTTTGCAGTGTAGCGCTCAAACTTTTTATGAAAACAAATGAGTGTTTCCATTAAGATAATTTATTTTCATCATTTCAGTTTGCACAGTTCTATGGTTAAAGGAAACGCAGCTGCTAATCGTCTGGTTTTGTTGCTTCCCGTTGTAGGAGGGTATGAACACCCTGGAGGAGTGGGACTTTGACAAATACTCGGAAAGTGCTGCCCAAAAGGCTCTAAACCACAACATTAAACACGTGATGAAGGAGGGCGGCCGGGCGGGGAAAGCCCTGATGATCAACACCGAGAAGCTCATCAGAACTGTTAAGGTTCTGGGCGCAGCCAGCGGCACCGCTAAGGCCGTCCAGGCCATCAGCGTCACCACGGGCGTCATGTCCGCCCTCTTCCTCGCCCTGGACATCTTCTTCCTCGCCAAAGACTCCCACAGTCTCCACAAGGGAGCCAAAACCAAGTTCGCCGCCAAGATCCGGCAGGTGTGCAAAGACCTTCAGGAAGGCCTGCTGGAGCTGAACAAGGTGAAGACGCAGCTGCAGAAGACGATGGACGGCATCGAGGTGGAGGAGTACGAGGACATCGAGGAGGTGGAGGTGGAAGATGAGTTTGAGTCCGACCCGAAGAAACTGGCAGAGCTGGAGCAAGAGATAGACTTCCTGGAGAAGAAACTGGACAAAAAGGAGGAAAAGGAGGAGCCGAAGAAGAGCAAAGAGACGACGGCATTGGATATCTTTAAAATAAAGAAGGAGAAAAAGGAGGAGAAGAGCATGAAGGAGAAGGAAAAGGAGGAGGAGCCAAAGAAGAGCAAAGAATCAGCGTTGGACATCTTTAAAATAAAGAAAGAGAAAAAGGAAGAGAAGAGTGTGGAGAAAACTCAAGAAATGGAGGAGAAAAAGGACGATGAAGAGCCAAAGAAGAGCAAAGAATCGGTGTTGGACATTTTTAAAGTAAAGAAAAAGGAAGAGAAAAGCGTGGAGAAAAAGGAGGAAGAGGTGGAGCCAAAGAAGAGCAAAGAAACGACAGCGTTGGACATTTTTAAAATAAAGAAAGAGAAAAAAGAGAAGAGCGTGAAGGAGAAAGGTGTGGAAGAAAAAAGGGAGGAGGAGCCAAAGACGAGCAAAGAGTCGGCATTGGACATTTTTAAAATAAAGGAAGAGAAGAGTGTGAAGGAACAAGAAGTGGAGGAAAAAAGCAAAGGTGAGAAAATGTCTGAATCCAAATCTGAGAAGAAGGTAAACGAAACAAGTGTGAAAGCAGAAAAAGACATTTTAAAAGAACAATTTGAGAAAGGAAGAAAGAAAGAGAAAGAAACTGGGAACCAAACGTCGCCTGGAAAGAAACCAGAGAAAAAGCCTGAAAAGTCTAAAGAAGAACCGAACAAAACCCCAGAAATCAAAACGAAGCCTGAAAATGAGCAGAAAGAAACAACAGAGGAGGAGAAATCCCAGAGGAGAACTGAGGCATCGAGGAGACACAGCAGCCGGAGCGAGAAAGACGGAGAAAAACACGAAACACGAGAAAGGAGGGAGGAGATGGGAAGACACCACAGAGACAGAGAGAGCTGGAGGAGGAGAGGAGAAAACGGGAAAGGATCGAGGTCCAAATACGACGCCCTGAGGCACGACGGCCTGAACATCTAAACCAGAGGTTAGAAGAAATGATCACACTAAACCAAACTTAAGCGGTTAAATCACTGAAAAGAGGAGAAACAGGATTTTCTGCAAGATTTTCTCTAAGATGGAGAGAAGCTTCTGCAGATGTTCAAGGGCCAACATGGAGAACCTTCAGGCGCTAAGACCCGCCTCTTGGTTCTGATTGGTTGTTTGAGAAGGCAGAGATCATCGATCTTTTCCAGATTATCTGTTTCAGTTTTTACTGTCTGGTGCCTCGACATGGTGACAGTTACAACAAATATGTAAAAAATATTTTTAATAACAGTTACATACTGCAGCTTTAAGGGCAGTGGGTTTTTTTTTTGACTGACTTAAACATGTGTCTACACTGACAGCGAAAAGGCTTCAAATAGTGGAACTGCTACAAAATGTAGAAATACTGACGCTTTTTAACACTCTCTTTAAATTTTAAAGTTATTTTAGTTCCTCAGATAAACAGTTTGTAAGTAAAAATCATCACATTTTTAATAATTCATAATATAACAACGCTTCAATTTCAGTTTTAAGAAACTGAACCGGTGAGGTTATAATATGAATCTTCTTCAGAGATAAATAAAAACCAGAAGCATTTTTAATAACGGCTATAAGGGCTTTGAAGTTGTTTTTTCTTTACAATAACAGTTATGATCTGACACATGTATGTTTGTTGAGTTTTTAACGTTTTTCCCACTTTTCTCTGAAAATATTGTTTTCAAAACTTTCAACGTCAGAGTGGGAAACACGGAGTCTGTTGCCTTTTTATATTGCTGCTGCTTTTGGGGTAAAACTGCAAATATTTAAGTGCTTATTTATTTGTAAACAAAATGCTGCTCATATTTTCATCTGCTAGTTTTTTTTTTTTTTAAATATTATTTTCACTGTCAGCTGTTTTATATTTGGTTGCTATAAAAACCGACCTGGAGCTTCAACAGGTTGAAATTTGTGACTGTTGCAAACCTTTTTCCACTCAGCGCACTTTAACTAGACATCTCTTTTTTATTTCAAACGGGATTTCTGCTTTTTTAAAATGTTTTATTCAATGTTTATATATTGATATATATAAAAATTTGGTTTTCTATGATGGTGGTTACTTACTGAACAAATAAAATATATATATTAAAAAAATGTTGTTAAGAGGGTTTTTTTAATCTCTTTGAACAGTAAAGTAAACGGCCGCTAGGGGGAGCCAGAGAGCTTAGAATTGACTAGATAGAATAGATAGATTGATAGATAGATCGATCTAATAGTTCAACTTGGTCCTATAAGAAACTCAGTCTTATGACAGGTTAGTATGAGACAGATAATCTCTGAGAAGCCTTTCTCTGCCTTCTCCCAGTGCCAACTAAAGAAATACACAACTCAATCAGAGCCAGGAGGCGGGTCTTAGCGCTATCAATCCGGCTTTTGTGTGCTGCTGTGCTTTGCTCTACCAGAGGCTGTTGTGAATAGTTTTCCTGTAAAGGAAAGCTGTTGCTCTCCCATCAGCTCATTGAGCAGCATGAGCAGCAAGATTGATTGGCAGCACTAAGACGCTCTTCCTGGCTCTGACTGGTTGGTTGTTTCTGGGCTTTTTAAATGCACAAACAGCTGTCAAATGCAGAAAATGCAGACTAGAAATAATTATTCCATTATTTTGGCGCCCCCTCTAATGTGGCACCCCCACGAGTTGCTTTAGCAAACATAAACATTTGAAATTCTTCATAATTCGCTGAGTTTAGCATCAAATGCTATTTATTTACTCCTTTATATCCAGAATGTTAAACATTACACCTCATTTGTTAAATTTTATTCTCACGTTTAAAAAAAAAACAGCAGGTTGTAGAAAACTTCTGGCTTAACAACTAATTTTAAGTAACTATTCACACTATTTATGTACAACAGAATGTAAAAATTCTCAAGGAAAGAACCATAAAAAACGTCAAACTAGCTTGAAAACAGTAAAATAAATGTTTTTTTATATTTTAAAAAGTTTTTTCCTAATCTTAACCATGCTAAAGCTCAAATTATTTTATTTTAACTATTTTCCCAAGAGTTTANAGCTTGTTTCTGTTGATTACCGTTATGTTGCACTTCCTTCTGCCACCACAAGAGGGTGCTGCTGCCCCGCATTTCAAATCACAATCATTTTCAAACGTGTAAAAATGATTTTACTTGAACTTAAAATAATGGTAAGAAAATTATTATTTAAATGTTTTAAATTACTTACATTTATTAATTATCTGGAAATCATATTGAAAAAGTTTAGATCAAGTTTAATAAAATATAATCACATTTGTGTATCTTCTTTTATGATTTTATCAAGAAAGCTTCCGAAACGTAAACATACCAACCATTTGATCAGATAATCTTATCAGATTATTTAGTTTGTCCTCCACTAAAAGTCATCTGAATTTCTAATCAGTCTGTAAATATGGAGACAAAGGGCCCTGGAGGAAGAAACGGGGGAAACTTTCTTTACATTCAGGTCAGGGCTTATTTACTAAAGGTGATACTTTTTAACTTCTTTCTTATCTCTGGAAAAGTTTTAGAGCCTTTACCGCTGCTGCGTATTTACATAAAACAGGAGTTTTTCTGCGACTGAAGCAAGTTAAAACACATTTTTCTCTATTAATGCATTCCTTCCAGGAAAGCTGCTTCGACAAAAATATGTGATTGTTTTGACAAAATACCTGGAACGGCTGGATGCATCCAGTGTTTGATAACACAACTTCATTTTCAGGCTTGTTTTCCGTCACAATCTCAGGCCACCATGATCAGATTCAACGAATGAAATCAATGTCCCCAGAATAAGAACAAATCTAAGAGGAATTTATGACTAATGGGAAGAAAAGTTAGAGGCGTGAGATTTAAGATAGTTTCTGAATGTTCTGACCTCTAGCTGAACCAGCATGACGACAGAGATCCACAAGCACACAATGTTTTTATGTTTAGACCAAACTTACTGTTTTTTTCCATGCATGATTTGTGATGTTTTGAGTCAGAATTTAATCTGCTGGTTTTGAAATTTTTAAGGCATTACCAAAGGTTAAAGTGTGAAAAATCTGTTTATTTCTAGAAAAAAACGTGGAAATTTCTGAGTTTGAAAACCTCAGAAATTTTCTAGAAAAACACATGGAAATTTCTTAGTTAAAATTTTTTATTACATTTGAAATTCAGAAAATTTCCAAAAGTCAAAAAGATTGAAACTCTTCTCTTAAAGAAAAACAAAATCCCTGTGATTAATCTCAAAATGTTTTTTTCTAGAAATTTTTTCTTTTCAAACTCAGAAATTTCCACGTTTTTTTCTAGAAAATTTCTAATCAACCTCAAAATTTCTGTTTTTTCTAGCAAATTTTAAACTTTTTAAGCTGAACATGTCCTTTTTTTTAGACTTCTTGGTGGATATTCACTACCTGACGGCCCCTCGCAGAGTAGTAAATATTTTAGAAATTCAGCCAAACTGCCATCGTAGGAGTTGTGTATATTTTTAATACTTTGACTATTTGGAGGAGCTCACAGATTACAGAGATTTAAACTCAGTTCAAAATGGTCTGGAGATCATTAAGTATGTTGGAAAAAAGCGAAACGTTTACATCCTTCATTCCAATATACATGCACTATTCAAACCTAGGATGCTTCACAGATTTAATGGCAGATTTAGTCTCAGAAACATTCAAAAACAATCTGCTGGAACGTATTCAAATCTAAAACCTCTTCCTCGTTCGTTCTTCAAATTCCTTTCCTTCATAATATGTCTGCCAATATTCGTGACAAACTAAAGAACTAGTTGTACAATGTTTTGGAACTGCCTGAAGTAATTCTGCACAAAATGAAACAGTTGCAGGTGTGTCTGTAAGTTGGCAAAGAATCACATTTCGAAGTGAGATGATTCCCAGTATGAATTACGGCATCAAACTGTTCTGAAATACAAAACCAGTTTACCGCAGGAAAGAGGATTTCACTGGAATGAAATGTTCTCAGAAGAGTCTCCACCCATGAATCCAAAAATAGTCCCCAGTATTAATACTTAATTACTAATACCAGTTTACAAAAAGCAGCACATGATTCAACTCAAATCAGTTTAATTTGTTTTAATATAATTCAGTCATCTGCACTGAAAAAAGAAAACAGTTAATTTGTCACAAATAATCAAATTAAGTTAGGTAAGTGTCATATTTAACAAACATGAATTAATAAATTTTTTATTATTTGGAGCTCAATTCTCTTTTTTTCAGTGTAGTCATGTTTGAATCACAGTAATGAACTCAAATTACAAAACAATACAGTATAATTTCATTAGTAGCTTAACTGATCAAAGCAACCTATCTAGGGAAGTCGAGATTGCATCAACTTCTTCAATTTGAGTTAAAAGTTTCATCCAATCAATACAATAAAGTCCAGGATTTTCCAGGAGGGCCATGGTCCCCATTAGTCCCCCTTTTGCTTGCGCATCTGAAGTTGTACTTTGATATTGGTTTTATTTAATCTTTTAACGCATCAGCAGCATCAAACTATTCTCAGTTTATTTCAAAGAAACATGGATGAGCTGGTGACTTTTTTTTTTTTTTTTTTTCATTAAAATGATTTTAAGATATTCTTTTTGTAAAATTGAATCTTTATTCTGCTGATATTATAACTACATTCTCGTAATTAAAACTTTTCATAGCCTGGCCCTAATGCTCCGTTGTACATCTCACACACGGGATTTTGAAAATATTTGCCATCATTTGTAATTTTTTTCCAGAAAACAATTATTTTTTTTTTTTTTATTTATCGCAATTTAGATCTGGTATGAAAAAATCAGGAGATTTGATTTTGAAGCCATCTCGCACAGCCATAGAAGAACTCAGCTTCCTGTTGTTGGGATATTTACACCACTAGTGGGTTACACTAGGAGTCATTGGGCCATTAAAGGCAGCCTATTATGCAAAATTAACTTTTTCAACATTTTTATACTTTTATTTGGCTCTGAATGGCTTCTAAAACCAGCCTAAGTACTTAAAAAAATTCACCCAGCGGTTTTTCCGGCAGCCTGACCGTTGCTTTTCTGTGCAATTCCACTCGATTCAGACAGTCTGGACTTTCTCCCATTCACTGGGATTACTCTGGCAGAATTTCAACCACACCAATCAGTGAACAGAACAATGACATCAATTTCTTAGCTTCATAGGGTCAAACTGGTCAGATGCGTCACAACTAAACGTTAGCAATTTGGTAAAATTTAAAGCTTCAACAGAGTCGACACCTCCAGGACGAAATCGTTTCTCAACAGCCAAGTGACCAGCCTGAATAGAGAGGTCTGGTTTTTACCAGGCTATTTTGTTTGACGATAAGTTAAGTCACATTCGATGGGTTCTGTGCCGTTTCCTAGCAACCCCAGTCCGTTACCAAGCAACCCCAGCCCGTTACCAAGCAACCCCAGTCCGTTACCAAGCAACCCCAGCCAACTCCAACTGAGCTCCAAGTTTAGTCAGCTGATTTTATCGCTGTATAATGGCTGCTGGTATAGAAAAGCGTTTTACTGTTGAGTTCAGAAACCACCTGCTGCATTCTTGTTGTTTGTGCAGGAGGCTCTGCTTCTGCTTTTCAAAGATTTATCCTTGCATCTGTTTGCAGCCATTTGCATGTGCGAATGTAAAAGTTGAGTTGGGCGGGCGTGGCCAGCAGCAACTTATTTGGATTTAGAGTGACAAGAGGCGCTAAAACAGACTAAAATCTCGTCATGTAAGAATGTTTTTGAGCAAAACATGTAATGAACGTGTTTTGTGGAGCCCATAAACCTGTCCTGACATGTTCAAGGAAGTGTAATAGGCCACCTTTAAGGACGCTGTGAGCTGATGGGGAGTGAAAATGGTCATAAAACCAGCTGAGACTGTGTTGTTAAAAGCTTGGAGTCGTTGCATGAACTTCCTGTCATGATGGAACATTAAACAGAGGTGGAGACCTTCGATCTAACCTCCACCCTGCTGTTCAAACACTTCACCACAAAACGCCAAGATCAAAAACAAAACAGCGGCTCAAGTCTAAACAAATCTCTCTTTTTTATACACAGCCTGGTTTAATAAACTCTAACAATGCTACAGGTTGTTTAGTTAATTACCTCTTATTTAAATGACATCTCTGTGACGGTCAGCGATGCAATCAAATGGACCTTCTCTCTATGAAAGGCCTCATTGTCTCCTGTCTTCTTTTATTTGCTCCTTCGCTCTTTAAACAAACATAACTGGGCCGGGTTCGGTCACGAGAAGTTCTGAGCCAGAAAGCAAATAAAAAAACAAAGGCGCTGTGTTGGGTTAAGGATCACAAGGAGGATAAAACTAAATAAAGATAAAACCGATGCAT